>CABHPP010141395.1:0-49771 GCA_902168425.1 Peromyscus attwateri | reverse complement strand
TTCTGGATTCCACCTCCCCCCCACCCCCTTTAAGCCAGGGAAAATAGAACTAGTTAAGGTATAATTGAGTAAAAACTTGTTTTTGATTCTTATCTTCTTGTAGGGAGGAGCACAACCAAGAGACACTGTTAGTTTAAGAAGAAGTTTCTATAGCAAAGAAAGATTGAAATGGCCTACCCAAAAAGAGGGAGAAGAGAGAGAAAGAACAGAGAGAAAGAGAGAGAGAGAGAGAGAGAGAGAGAGAGAGAGAGAGAGAGAGAGAGAGAGGCAGAGAGAGAGACAGAGAGAGACAGAGAGACAGAGAGAGAGACAGAGAGGGAGAGACAGAGAGAGACAGAGAGAGAGGCAACTTAATGGGATCTATGTTATGGATTTATTTTTATTATTCTTTATTTTTATATTAATATAGTTACATCATTTCTCCCTTCCCTTTCCTCCCGCTAGATTCTCCACTATACTTCCTTGCTCTCTTTCTAATCCATGGCCTATTTTCACTGATGGTTATTACATGGACATGTATTTATATATCTATTACTACATAAAACTTGCTCACTCTGTACAATGTTACTTTTAAGTATGTTTTCACAGAAGGGATGTATGGGAGGGTGTGGAGGGAGGAAAGCAAATGTGATAACGTTATAATTTTATTATAGTCTCAAAAAATAAAAGATATAAAAAAGAAAAATTATTAAAATTAATGATCTTCTCAATTAGTATTCAAAGTTGTCTTATAAACATCAGTATGTATATAAAGGTCTACCTCTGCTGCTTCTGCTCATAATCCTCCTTCTTAGCCAACATTATCTCTGGACACATGTGAACTTCCTTATACAGACACTTGGTAGTGTGTTCCAGACTCCCTAGCATGAGCAGCTCCCTGAATTGAGGAGACGGAATTGAGAAAGTCAGAAGAGCAATGTAGGAAGAGTTCACAGAGCAGAAGTTTAGAAAGGAGGAAATGCAGAGAAAAAGAACTGGACAGCTGTCCAGAGGTTCTAGGTGACCATTTAGTAGAATAGCATTGTATTCTGCAAAAGTTTAAGTCACGAGGAGTCAATTCATAATTGACACACATATTACAATTTTCAGAGTCGTCATTAAAACAGTTGTACCTATGTGGCTTGTATCTTCAACTTTAAAGAACAAATCAAACTTCTCCACATTAAAAATATATGAAGCCAGGTAGTGGTAGCTCACGCTTTTAATCTCAGCACTCGGGAGGCAGAGGCAGGTGGATTTCTGTGAGTTCAAGGCCAGTCTGGGCTACAGAGTGAGTTCCAGGACAGGCACAAAAACTACACTGAGAAACCCCATCTCAAAATAAATAAACAAATAAATAAATAAATAAACAAATAAGTAAATGATAGATAAATAAATAAATAAATAAATAAACAACAACAATAAAACCCCAAAGAACAAATTAAGTTATATGAAAAAATTGTGGTATAATTAATTGAGGATTAGACACTGTAGAAGAAAAGATTAGTGAATCTAAGCAATAATAACGGAAATGTTTCAAAATAACACAGAAAAAAGAACGTGAGAGAAATGGAAGAAGTGCACAGAGCTATTGAACAAATGTTGACTGCCAGTTACAACCTATGGGGCACAGCCCATTTTGAAGCCTCCGCAAAGACAGAAGAAACAAGCAGGAGGAAATAATCTAACAACATAAATTAAGAGAAAAACATTAACAAAAAACTCAGTCTCATCAATTCTGATTAGAGGAAAGAGAACAAAAACTGTATAAATTACATAATTTTAAAATTAGTGATGAAATTATCTTTTAAAAACCAGGTAAGGCCTGAAGAGATAGCACACATAACAGCAATTGCTACCCTCACAGAGGATCCAGCTATGTTTCCCAGTACTGACATAATGGTTCAGAATTACCTGCCCTAATTCTGGGGGCTCCAAAACCTCCCTGGTTTCCGTGGTTACATGCACATATGTGCTCCATGGACATACATTAGACAACCAAGCATACATAAAAATGCATCCATAAAAAATAACAAATTATATTTTATTTGAAGTAAAATTCCTTCATTTTAAAATACAACGTGATGGGAAAGGCAATCTACACCCACTTGGCAAAATATTTGCAAAATTCGTTAGGCAAAGTGTGGTGGTATTGTATTGCCCAAAATATTGTGTACGCTAATAAACTTATCTGGGGTCAGAGAAGAGGACAGCCACAATATTAAAGGTTAGGCAGTGGTAGCACACGCCTTTAATCCTAGCATTCCAGAGGCAGAAATCCATGTGTTCAAGGATACACCCAAGCATGGTGACCAACGCCTTTAATCCCAGAAAGCAAGCCTTCAATCCCAGGGAGTGGTGGTAGAAAGCAGAAAGGTATATAAGGCGTGAGGACCAGAAACTAGAGGCATTTGCCCTGGAGAGGCATTTGCCCTGGGTAGGCATTTGGCCTGGAGAAGCATTTGGCCTGGTTAAGCATTCAGGCTTCTAGCAGCAGTTCAGCTGAGAGTCATTCGGATATGAGGACATAGAGGCTTCCAGTCTGAGGAAGCAAGACCAGCTGAGGATCCAGTGAGGTGAGATAGCTGTGGCTTGTTCTATTTCTCTGACCTTCCAGCATTTACCCCAATACCTGGCTCAGGTTTGATTTTATTAATAAGACTCTTTAAGATTCATGCTACAGCAAAGGGCTCTTTTGTGGAATACACAAGGGTTTCAAAATCCATTCATCATAAAACACAATTTAATGAACCTGGTACAAGATTCAAGCTTGCTTCCCCAAAAATACAAGTAGCTGGGGACTAGGGATGTAGCCAGAGACACAGTATTTGTCCTGGCATGCTCATGCCCTGGGTTTGATTCCCTCATACCACAGAGAAAAATGGGATAACTAGAAAACTAGCACATGAAAAAAAATAATCAACATAATTAGCAATTAGAGAAATGAAATCTAAAGCTAGCCTATGATTCTTCATTGCATTCATCAGAATGACTAAAATTAAAACGGCTAGATACCAAAATTAAAAAATGTAGATACCAAACTAAATGAATTGCATGTTTTAAATCTATATAGCCTATTATACATTAATCATGACTCAATATAGATGTTTGAAAGACAAACATGGTCACTTAACCTTCTCTCTTCAAAAAGGTGCTACACAAGCATGCCTGTATGTAGGTGCCCATCTAATGCTAACTTAATTCAATTGCTGAAGACTTTTGATGGAGTGAGTACATGCTGAGCTCTTCTGCTTCATTTAGTACATTGTGCTGTAAATTTCTGCTCAGAAATTAGAAGGCTCACCTGCAGAGGAAGCAAGTTGGTTTTCTCTCTTTATCCAGAGTTCTTTTTTTTTGAATTTATTTTATTTTATTTTACAATATAATTCAACTTTACATATCAGCCATAGATTCCACCGTTCTCCCTCCTCCCGCCCCGCCCCCCTCCCCCTGGTCCACCCCCCATTTCCATCTCCTCCAGGGCAAAGACTCCCCCGAGGATTGTGATCGACCTGGTGAACTCAGCCCAGGCAGGTCTAGTCCCCTCCTCCCAGGCTGAGCCAAGGGTCTCTACTAAGCCCCAGGTTTCAAACAGCCAATTCATGTACTGAGCACAGGGCCCGGTCCAACTGCCTGTATGCCTCCTAAACAGATCAAGCCAATCAACTGTCTCACCCATTCAGAGGGTCTGATCCAGTTGGGGGCCCCTTAGCCATTGGTTCACAGTTCATGTGTTTCCATTCGTTTGGCCACTTGTCCCTGTATTCCATCCATCCCTGGTCCCAATAACTCTTGCTCACATAAACCCTCCTCCTTCTCGCCAATTGGACTCCCGGAGCTCCACCCAGGGCCTGACCGTGGATATCTGCATCTAGTTCCCTCAGTCACTGGATGGGGTTTCTAGAACGACAATTAGGGTGTTTGGCCATCCTATCACCAGGGTAGGTCAGATCGGGCTATTTCTCGACTATTGCCAGCAGTCTATTGTGGGGGCATCTTTGTGGATTTCTGTGAGCCTCTCCAGCACTTTGCTTCTTCCTATTCTCATGTGGTCTTCATTTATCATGAGCATTCCTTGTGTTCCCTCTCTGTTCTTGATCCAGTTGGGATCTCCCATTCCCCCAAGTTCTCTTTCCCTCGCCCCTCGCCCCTCATTACCCCCACTCAAGTCCAGACTGTTCATGTAGATCTCATCCATTTCTCCGTCATTGGGCGATCCCCGTGTCTTTCTTGGGGTCCCGTTATCCAGGTAGCCTCCAGAGTTCTTTACAATTCTCTCTGCACTCCATTTCCCAGCTTTGCAGAGATAGCAAAGTCAAGAGCGCAGTTGCTTTCAACTTCTGTAAGAATGAAAAACAAAACAACAACAACAAAAACAAACAAACAAATCAATTTTGCCTAGGATGCCTTACAGTGCCCATTGTTGTCTTGATCTTTGCTACATTTTAATACTAAAAAGATAGCTGTAAAGTGAGTGTGAGCTGATGGGAGAATCTTTCCTTTATTGCTATAGCAATCAGCAAATTGCGTGCTAAGAGATGAGTAAAATTAGGAGCATTTATTTTTCAAATCAAATTATATGACTTTTCATTTATATCCAAGGAAAATTTGGAATAATAAAAGGCCATAAACTGGAGAAACAAACAAACAAACAACAACCTGGATTGCAATAAAATCCAAAAGGGGGCAGGGATGCAAAGAACTGAAAAGCTAAGACAATTTAAAGACATTATTATTAAAATTTCTATTTTTCATTTACTATTAACCCCAGGGGTTGGCAATAATGAAGACACTGATCTCAAGACGAGTTCCATTTTTTTAAACCAGAGAAATGGCCTAATGTGAGAAACAGTATTATTCTTACAAAGCATGATTTACTTTATTAAATTTAATGATTTAAATAAAATCTAATAATATAAATGCAAATTAATAAGTCTGGAAAACCACAGATGTTGGCGACTGTTGGTGGTGGCTGGTGGTGTGGTGTGAGGGCGGTTTCCAACCAGAGTCCAGAAAGTAAGAAACTGGGAGTATCTATCTATTCTACTAAGGATTAGACAAGTCAGTGAGGGTCAGTAGACCATACTCAGGATCAATGAGATGGGATTTTAAAGTTTTGTTAATGTTGCTGTGGAAGCATTTTTCTTTAGTTGTAAATAATAAGATTCCTGAGCAAGGTGACACATTATTGTGTAAAGAATACAATGACTAAAATTAGATCTGCTATGAACATGTACTGGTTCTGTAACCTGCTGGGGTGTATTTTAACAAATACTTCAATTTCATGGGTTTCAGTTCCTTCACCTTTTTAGAATTGATATTTTCTCAGGAAAATGATTGGACAGAAAAAGATTAAAATTGGATTATTAACCTTGTCACAGAGAATAAAGGGGGAATTACTATAGAGCAGGACTAATCCTTTCTCTTTTTCTTTCTTATTTATTTATCTTTATTTTTATCCTGGTGTGACTGGACACTGGACAGACTGCGAATTGAATCTGGGTCCTCTGGACCATCAGTCAGTTCCCTTAAGGGCTGAGCCATCTCTCTCCTCTTCTAGAGCAGGACTAATCCTAAGGCTTTGTAGGACTACAGAATTTGGGGCATTGTTAGTATTGTGGAGTTCAACCATTGCTGACATGATCTACCAACATAAACAATTGTGATAGCTAAGTGTGCATCAGAATGAATCTTGTTAGGTTGTGGTTGTAGAGGCTCTGAATATGCTTCTATCTATAACACGAATTGCTAAATGTTCTTATTAATAAAAAACCCAGAGCCAGATATTGGAGTAAAAGCTGAAAGATCAGAGAGGCGGAACAGCCAGCCACTAGTTCTTACCCTTATGAAATCCTCCTGCAAAAAAGAGAGCTCCTCTTTCCACCCCACCTTATCATTTCCTCTCTCTGCCCAGCTCTACCACTTCCTGTCTGTCTGTACAGACCTCCAGACCGCTATGGTTAACTCATGGCTAGCTCCTCCTTCTGGTTATTAGGCAAGCTTTATTTGTTAAAGCGTAAATAAAGTATCACCGCATCTATCCTCCTTTATTCCATGATGCCAGAACACATACAGGGAAGAAATTGTCCAGGTAGTTCAAAACATTGTCTCTCTAGGAATCCTCCATAAAGTAGAAATGTCTAGGAAAAGCAATTATTACATATATTCCCCATAAGATCAGCCTGAGGTGGGGGAATGCCATACAATAGTAGTTGAACTTAGCTACAGAGCTGACTTTCCAAACAGTTAAGTGAACATTGTCTACTTGGCAACAACTAAAACACAAATTCAATTACAATTTCCACATTTTTTTTTTGAACTGACGTGGTAAGAGCTCAGGCATTGTTCAGGTAAACAGGCTATCTGTGAAGCTGGATAGGAGATAGAAGGGAAATCTGTGTTTCAAGGGACAGAGGTCATTGAGAAAGAGAAAAAAACAATTGGGGAAATGGGAAAATGACATATAAATTTGGCTCCTGTCGTGGTTTACTATGTTGTGAATTAATCAGAAATGGGAAAGCCCACTTTTCTTTAAGTATTAGTCCAATTGCCTGAATGTCCTTGACAGACCAGAGAGCACAGAACCTGGCCATAAGCCAAGCCAAGCATCTCCTCTGATTAGCTGTCCCACGCCTGTTCTTCGGTGGAGATACAGTGAGAGAGTGTATTGATTTCATCTCAGATTCTCATCTGGGCCATTCAACCCACATTCAGCAAGTGCAGTTCTTTCACTTGAAGTGGCAGTGACTGAGCTGAGACACTGTCAGTCTCTCCCATGAGGAGGGCTGACTAAGTGTGGTGACACTGTTTGCTGGCGTCTCTTTGCTTGTCTGGGTTTGTTTTACATAATCACATACCGCAACTCTTCAGGGAACAATGCTAGAAGCTGCCCTGGCTTCCCTTCTCCTCACATCAGGGAGAGAAACACGAGCAATTGCAAAATGATCCTTGCCCCAAGCTCCATTCTCAGCAGGTACATAATCACCATCTCCCAATGCCAAACCGCAGTGGCTCCTCTGTCTTCTCTCTCTTCCAGTTATACACTGTGTGCTCAGAAACAGGAACACTTGCATTTCTAATTCTCCAGGACGCAGGCTAGACAGAGGGAAGTCAAGTTTTCTTCATTTACACTTTGAAAGAATTAAATGACTTTGTAGGAAAATCCCAACTTCTAGAATCATAGGTGCTGTGTGTTACTTGAATTGTACGGTCAAATACATTGCCCCTATAAAAATATGTACAGTGCCTTTAATGGATCTCACAACTGGAAAATATTAAGTTCAGAAGTAGCAAGTGAAATTCAGTGGTACAGATCTAAGACTAATTACTTTAGTGACTCTGGGTATACCCTTTAAACTCTGCTTTTTTTGTTGTTTATTTCTTGTTTGGAGACTGTCTTACTATGCAAGGGTAGCCTTTTGGCTTGGAGTTCAAAATACTGCTGCTTTAGTTTAGCTCCATTTTAGTATTTAGCTCAAAATACTCCTGAATTCTGGGATTACCCAATGTACCCCCAAGGTTGGCTTATCTCAACTCTCCACTTTTTCAATTATAGCTACATTATATTTTCCTTGATATTTTTTTTAATGAAAGTAGTCTAAATTGAATGCTTTCTCTTTTTTAATTTGCATATATTTTTAATTTGCTTTACAGTGATGGTAGTTTAAATAAATTATTTCAGATTTGGGGGGGTGTTTTGTTGATCAGTGTTTTACCTAACATAGCTATAGAGGCATAGGAAATTTTATGTGAACAGTCTCCTTCTTCACTCACGTGTGTGTGTGTGTGTGTGTGTGTGTGTGTGTGTGTGTGTGTGTACAGAACTCAGACCTTGAACTTGCTGCTAATTAGATACTCTTCCACAGTCCCAGCCTCTCTAATGAGAATTTCTTTTCCTTTAATAAAAGATGAATCCTGCAAAGCTGGTAAGTTTGAGTGTGACAGTGAGACAGGTTAAAAATACAAATTGTCCACAGAAGCTGATACATGGCAAACATAAGAAGAAAGGGCTTTTGCTTTGGTCAGGATCTAAGTATTGGACAGTATTGTCTGTATCTTACCTAGTAGAGGAATATATTCTACAGTAAAATATAATTGAAGGCAGCTTTTTTCCTTTCTGTGGTGTCTAGTAGCAAGCTTACAGATTTTCACAAATATCCTGTGATTAACCTCTTACAACTGAATTCTATATGCTGTTAAGAAATAGGTTGGTAAAAGGAGCTCCATTAGCACACATGCTGGAAAAGAGAGATTTTTCCTTTTCTGAAAGACTGCAGAAAGGAAGACAGAAACCTCAATTCTTCCATTACTGAAAAAACAAATTTCAAGTAGGCTGCAAATTCATTAACATGGGGCTCAAATCTTTCTAGAGGGATCTCTCCCAATCAGCAAACTGTTGTCACTGTACTGAGACATCAATACCTCAAAGCTAATGCAGTTCTTTCAAATTTAGAAGCTATCCTTTGCCCTATTACTTGCAAATCATATAAGCAGTTATTCCACATCAAGGATTCATTGAATCTGAAATTAATTCAGCAACTTGGGCAGAGGAAAGACAAGATAAGATCTATTAATATTTTAATGCATGAATATTGGTTCAACTTTATAGTCCAAATATTATTTACTTAAATGATAATATTAGGAAAAGCAAGCTCTTTGGATGAAATGAAATACCTGGTTTTAGATGTAAAGTCTGTAGTGTGATCAATGAATGCTAGCAGGTCTCTGTCTCCTTTAGGACTCCACCACCTAACCTGTCAAATGAAGGGAATATTCTCATCTCTACATTTCCTTTGCACTTGACATTGCTATAGGATGAAGTCTAAACTCTAACATCATCAAAGAAAGCATGGATGATCTTCAACATAATGAGGCCAGATAAGGTTTCATGCAGATGAGCAGAACATTATCCCTTTGTTCTTGATGGTAAGGTGAAACAGAATGACATCCATATCAAAACAAACAGACAAACAAGTACCAACTCCACAGACATGAATGAATGGATGGCCTTTGATGATCCTCTACGTGAATCCTGTGACGGTAGAAACAAGATGTGGGCATGAGTCACAGGACCCTTCTCTTGAGAAGTTGCACTTGGAGTGAATTCTGCTTAAAACAAAACAAAACAAAAAAAACCTGTTATTCAAATCTCCTCTGGAGGAAAGAGCTTGATAATAACACTTTTCCAGATCTTCACTTTTGATAATGACAGACACATAACACCCATGAGACAAACAGATTGACACTATAATTTAATCTTTGACATGTGAATTGAAAACACAAACAACATGGTGTTCTGAAAATCAAATGTGATCTGAAAATGTATGAGGCCACATATTTTCTCAGTCTCTGCATTATTTCATTTAATTTCAAGAAAAATTAAAATTCCTTAAAATCAAGTGCAGCAAAGATATTCAGTGGGTGGAAGGAGATGGTTGTGTCTAACAGAGTGAAGGCATGACAAGTGCTATCTCATGCATCAAGTCAGCCTGCAAAGTTGCACCTGCAAATCCTCCCTCCCCTCACAAGAAGCTTCCTCAAGCCAGGGCTAGGATCTGGCCTTGTAATTTTACATCTGGAATGGAATCTTGTCTGTGACTCCAAGCATGCATTGCAGTATAAAAAGAAGGTCCTAACCAGGTCTTTAACAGGTTTTAGCTTGGATCACAAATAAACTTGACTATGATTTATTTTTGTTATATGTCCTGTCAGAATATGTAAAAATGTAAAGATGTTTGTCCTACGTGTATATCTAAAGAAGAAGACATAATCCACAACTTCGTTTTAAGATAAAAAATACCTTTAAGGTTGTAGGTAAACATAAATAAAGGGAAACTGTAGATGGTAACATTCAGTTTCATTCATTAACACTGCTCTACCTCAGCAACATTCTGCCATTCCATGGAAATTAGTATCTGTAATATTTGCCACAACTCTATGTGGTAAGGATGGCTACTATTACTAATATCCATATGAGAACTCTCTAATATTAAACTTAAAAAGGTAAATAAAAATAAGTAAATAAATTAAAAGCTAGTTTATATTCTTTTCTGCCAAGTGGTTTACTTATTTCTGCATTTAAAAAATAAACATTTTTAGAGGTTTCATTGGTGAAATTTGACTTGTTTTCCAAAGGCACAGACTTAAATATCAAAATGACACAAAAGTACTAAGTTTATAATCAATATTTATGCAGTATTTTTACCAAATCTATCATCTGACTGAATTTGTGATCTTTCTTAGAGAATAGATAAAGAGAACAAGAGGGGAGAAGATATTTACCCAGGAACACATAGTAAGTTGGAATTAGATTCTAGAACCTCTGATACTGAGTTCTGTATTTTCTTCAAAAAATGGCTTCCTTAAAGAGAGAAGTTAAGCTTTATGGAATCAACTGCCTAAAATATGGCATAATTTATACAGCACAGTGTATGTGTGAAATTAATTTTTCTTATTTATTTTAATGTAATTACAAAACTTCTCCCTTCCCTTTCCTCCCTCCAACACATCCCATATACCTCTTCTTGCTCTCTTTTAAATCCATGGCCTCTTTTTTCAATAATTGCTATTATGCTCATGTGTGTACATGCACATGTGCACACACACACACACACACACACACACAAAACCTGCTTGGCCTATATAATGTTAGTTGTATGCATGTTTTCAGGGCAAACCATTTGGTATTAGATAAAAAATTGGTGTGGTCCTCCCTGGGGAAAACTATGTCTTTAACAGCTATCTTAAATATATCCCGAATAACAAGCCAAAAAATTTCTGGAGTGAAAGAATTCCACTGAGTTGGGGAGAATTTAAAAATTAAATGCTGAGGACTAAAGGCCAAGTGAGGCCAAGTTTTTAAGCCTATAATTTTGCTGAACATCCTGAAAAATAATTTGACATCTTGGGGTCCGAGTTGTTATTTGACCTTTTGCAGGATTTGAACACTCATGCCTTTTTTTTTTTCTAGCTACTTTGAAAGTCATTTTAGAAAGGCTGGTATTTTGCTAACATTGGGTTCTTCAAGCTCAGCAGAGACTTTTCTTTAGGAAAATAGCAGTGCCTGGGTTACACCAATCATTCCAGCTTCAAATGAAAAGTTCTAAGAGACTTAGTGAAAGAGAGACAGAAAAAAAAAAGAACAATAAAGTATTTCTGCTAGCATGCTTATTTCTCCAGGAAACAGTTTTTGGTCCAGGGATATAATCATTAAGAACATTTCTCTCTTGTGACCGAGTTCAGGTGTCATCTCACTGCTGATTCCATTGTTTTATAAAATTAAACAAATAAAAGATGGGCTGCTTAATATGTCTCCTTAAAGCCTCATCTTTGTTCTTAACTGACTCAAGAAAGAAGCAGACAAGATCAATAGGCTCGCTAAGAGTGACTATCTGATATCCGGGACAGAACAGATTCTGACCGTGAGAGAAATCTCTTCACATTATTCTGTGGTTCACACACACAGTCTCTTTAATGGTGGCAAACACCACAACAACCGGATCCATGTAGTAGGGAAGACCTAAATAGCTCTTGACCCATAAGATAGAAGATGGGGAAAATGGAAGAGATTGAGACTCGTTCCATTTACTGAAAATAATCCCCTAACATCATAAAATGGTCCCTAATTTAGGACAAGAACTCAGTTCTTAAGGTAGATTTTCTTGGTTTTACAAAGTAATGGACAATAAATAGCTTCCTTGAAGACGCAGCCTGTATCCTAAGAGGATGGGTCAAGTGGCTGCCTATGGCTGTAGATGTTTCCCAGCATGCGCCTGTGGGGTGTGTTCTTTCCCACTCATTTTCTCCATCTTGTGCCATCTGTTATTCCTGTGTCAGCATGACTCCACTTGATGTGCTCAGTCCTTCATTGCGTTTCTTGGTTAACAACTGACAAATGCATCATGATGTCTAATTTAACAGTGCCTAGAGCCCTCCCTCGGTTAGTATTTGTTTAACAAGAAGTTAATGACTGCATGCTTTCTCAGATCTTCACCAATACCTCCTTAGATCCTCCTTTCTTTAATAGCATCTAGTTTTCTTTAAGGAGTCAGCTATAGTATTTTTTAACTATTTAAAACAATTCCCTTATACTGTTAGAGTTAATAGCAGACTAGGACTTTACAATTCAAAATTACTCTTGAATAGGGCTTCTGTTAGAGTAAATTAGGAAATTCATTTGTGCCACACCTTATGCAAAACAATGAATAACTATACATTAAAGATTATTTTACGATCTGTCATTAGTCTGCCATTTAAAATCCAAGCTGCACGAACAACCATTTTACTAGTTCAGTTCCTCCAGTTATATTAAGGTGGGAATGTATTTAATGGTGTTCACGGATGCTTTTTATAGTGCTATAAACAAGAACAACAGGAGAGATTACTATTTTATTATTCCTGAGAATTACATTCTGTGTTTTAACAATGGCTGAAAATCTTGCTATCATCAAGAAGAGTACCTATTAATGTCATAAAAGTTATTTCTCCAAATATTTATCCTCAGGGAGCTGCACCTTATTTGGACAATGATTTGAAAGATTCCAAAATCCTTCCCTTTAAACAGCAAATATGATCTACACAATACTCTCAATAGCAGCCTATGTCTCCTTATTATTTTGCTGTGGGTATTTCCATGATTTAGTCAAGTCTAGGTCCCTCTTTATCCTTATCTCTTGCTACCTTTGTTCCTTTTACTTGGATCCTGGGTCTAGATTTGCTACTGAGAACTCCTCTATACTTATGTAAAACATGTTTTAATACCTAGTCAGATGTTTGTAGGAGTTGGGCTTAATTAGCTGGTAAATTGTCTCCCCTTCTGATAGATAACAGTGACAAACATATTCATTTGAAGCGACAACTTCAGACATAAGAGCCAGAGTTATTTTATCTAAATAGATCCCAGGATGAATTTTCTTTGGCTGCATTTCTGGAATTTGATGGCAGACTCGAAGTAATGAATTTTGCTACAAAGGTCTACATTGGACTAGGCAACTGTGGAGGGCTTTTACAACATGAGAAATTAAGCTATTGTGTTAATGAGAAAATTTTTGAGTAATGGAATACAGAGAACCAATATTAGCAAATCTCTCATGGTGTAACCCTCTGAAAAACTATTGTGCTGAGGATTTTTTCAACATTGAGTTCTTTGCATCTAAATTTTTTTTCTAAATGGAAAACTACACAGTTATTGACTCAGACTACCTTCTTAACATAGAATGTACATTACAGAAGCCTCAACAATAAATGACGACAACTATTCTTGGCAGTCAGGAGCTCTAGTGACCCAAGTTAGCTTCATAAATGAACTGCATGTTTAACTAATATGCAGCTTTTTCTCCTCTGTGTCTCTACATTACTAACCACTGGTGGAAAATGAAGAGAGTGTTTTATTTCTGCAGTAAGCATTAGGATTTAGTAAACAAGAGTCTTGGGATTGCCAATGGTAACTTCTGTCTTTCTTCATGCACAGGCTTTAACAAGTTGAGTCTTCCATGGTGGTAGAGACACCTCCTGAGGTGCCTATTATGGCTTGGAATGGTGTTTAATAATGTTAAAAAGGTTACCCTACTTCAAAATAACTAGCATTAATGAACCTTCCGTTATGTGTTTGAAAGTTGTCAAGAACCATATATGTATGAGCTCTTTTTGTGTTCTCACTAACCCAATTATTATTCTCATTTTATAGATAAGGATGTTGAGTTTCATGGAATTAAAGAAGCTGTCTGAAGTTGCATACCAGTTAAAGACATGACTAAATTTTTCACCCTAGCTGACCTGTTGGGTCCCTTGTAGTAGCCATCACTGATGTTACTGCCAGCTTTTCAATTTCCTTGGTTTCAGGGATCCAGCTTCCAGATGCTTAATAGTTTACTATTAATAACTCAGAATTGTCCCTTTCTCTGGCCAAAACAGTTGTCACATCTGGAGAGTAAGACTACCCTGCATTATTGTACCAGAAACAGCCTTGTCTCCAGTTGAGGACAAGGCTGTAGCAAATTTTGTTCCTGAACCTCCAGGGTCTTTCTGTGAGCTGAAGCAAATCCATACTTGCCTTTTCTCTCCATTCTTTCTGGTTTTCCTCATTCCCATGCTCTGAGAGTCAAACTTCAACAAATCACTTCTAAGAGTCATGGACTCGGCTCTTTTGGAAAGCCTGGATTTAAGCAGGCCTGCTTCCACTATTGCTCCACACTCCTGTCTTCATGAGAGACTCGGATAGAGTCTTGAAAGGATAGGCTTAACTCTGAAAACTTACATTAATTATATTTTTAATTTTCAATTTTTCTTCTGTAGTTTCTTTTTGTTCTTTTGCTTCAACACTAGAAGCTAAATAAAAGACAAATAAGATCAGTCTACCAGATACACACACACACACACACACACACACACACACACACACACACACACCAAAACAAATAAACAAACAAACTAGAAAACCTAAAACACACCTATCAGATTTACCGTGGAACACTGGTAGTTTCAGCAACCAAATTTGATTGCTATCTTCTCCACTAAATAGATCCAAACAACAAACTGAATAGTGCAGTCTTTTCATAGACTCTATATCCCTGCCCTTCTTTTATTCTCGGCAAGTAGATAACATTACTTAAGCTCACTGTGACCTTGTATCTACATCATAGGCAATTAAATCTAGCAACCTATACAGAAAATGCATTTACTATACTTTTTTTGCAAATTAAAATTCAGTATTTTAAAAGCTCTATGTGGCTGTAAAGATTTTCTAAACTAAAGCATTTATTTATTAACAAATAATATTGTCTTGCTTCTATAAAACACTTGTTGATTTTGCAAAAGAATAAACTGCAGGACAAAATAGGTACAACTACATCCCCCACTGACTTCATAGACAAATTTTAACCATGAAATATTTTGTGGAATATTAGTTTAAGATGTGCTACATTTGTTTAATGCTGTAGAATATTTGTTTAATAATATAAAGATGTGTTGTATTCTTTTATGTTGCATTTGTCTAACTTTGCAAAGTTGTGTTACTTTGCCCTTCTAAAACACTTGATTGGTCTAATAAAGAGCTGAATGGCCAATAGCTCGGCAGGAAAGAGAAAAAGACAGGGATGCCAGGCGAGAGAATAAATAGGAGGAGAAATCTAGGCTCCAGAGAAGAAGAGGATGCCAGCTGCCAGCCACCCAGCCACCCAGCTAGCCACAGAGGAAGAAGGAAAGAAAGATATTTAAAATAAAGAAAGGTAAAAGCCCAGAGTGAAATTATAGTTAAAGGGAAGTGAGATAATTTAATTTAAGTTAGAAAAGCTGGCTAGAAACAAGTCAAGCTGAGGTTGGGCATTCATAAGTAAGAATAAATCTCCATGTGTTTATTTGGGAGCTGGGTGGCCAGCCCCCAAATAAAAGAGTAAAAGAGTAAAAAAACTAACTACAGACATAGAGTAACATAGAATTTATACTAATAAGATTCTCCTCATTTCAATTTTACTCATGTATTATTTTGAGACCTTTCTGAGGGCACTCAAATCTATAAGGACTCTTGCAGCTGACAAGATAAATTCATCATCTATTGATAAGTGAAAGGATTTATTTCCATAAGGATGGAGACATTAGAGATGTATCAAAACATTCTTAAGACCAGTACTTAATATGAGAAGCTCCAGAATGGGGTGATGTATTTAACAAATTGCAAAAACTCTAATTAGAGATGAAATGCTATTCAAATGAGGTTAGAGTAAGAGATAATAAAATATGAAGTCTTAAAATCTAAAGTAAAGACTTTCAATGTGTTCTGATATCAGTGGGTGACTATCGATTATGTCCAAGATATGTATATGTATGTGACATGATCAGAGGGCAAACAACCATTATAGAAGTACAATGTAACATGAATTGTTGAATGGTCTTATTAACAAAAATATCTCGAAGTCAGATATTGGGGTGAAAACTGAAAGATCAGAGAAACAGAACAAGCCAGCCACGTTCTTACCTCTATGAAATCCTTAGCCTCAAGAACAAGTGTTCCTGTTTCCTCATGCCTTACATACCTTTCTCTGCCTGGACATTACTTCCTGGGATTAAAGGCATGTGTGCTTGCTTCTGAGTACTGGGATTAAAGGTGTGTGCCACCACAGCCTGGCTCTGTTCTCAGTGTTATCTTGAACTCACAGAGATCCAGATCGATCTCTGTCTCTTGAGTGATAGGATTAAGGGTGTGTGCCACCATTATCTGGCCTCTGCGTCTAATCTAGTGGCAGGCTCTGTCCTCTGATCCCAAGATAAGATTATTAGGGCACACAATATATCACCATATTTACCCCTTTTTGTTTACAATAATAAAAGAAGGTTATAACTAATATAAGAAAAATTATATACATTAAATACAATAAGTATATATAATATATATAATCAAGAATTACATTAATAATGTCCAGTCCATTAACATTTGACAGATTCAGACAAAAACCTCCATTACTTATTCTATCTTGGTGAGTCCAAAGTGTGTACATATTCACTTTCTGCCCTAACTTGTATTACCAACCAAAAATACCTTTTGATGTCTTTCAATCTTATAGACTTTACACCTCTTAGTGAGTTTTTTTCTGAATTTATTAACAAGGAAAACTATAATTATCTAATCTTCTACTCCCTCAGAGACCAGAGATGGAAATAATATTAATGAGTAAGCAGGAAGTATAAACAAACAACTTTCAAAAAATGTGAGAAGTGACAGAAGCAGCTGGCTGCCTGCACAGTCACCCAAGGTTTCTCTGCAACTTTAGGGCATCCATCTTCAGCCTACAGGCCTAGCATAGCTGATGAACTTATCTGAGAGGCAGGATTTTCTAAAGGGCCTTCCTAACTTGTCTTGGCAAGGATCATCAGTCCTTTCTTTTGTGTCCTACTTGTGTATTTTGGACAGCATATTATTAGCAGTTGAGGCAAGAGCATTTTCTTGCACAGCGGCTAACTTTTGCCATAAAGAAAGTAAACTCCATAAAGAGTTTCTTCAGTGCTCATCATCTTCTCTGAAGTAGATTGGTGCTTCTAGGAGCAGACATGTCTCATGGTCATAAAAAAAAAGAATCTATGTCATTAAAATATCTTAAATGACATGTTCTGTAGATCTCTGAAGTGTTTGAAGATCACTTGTCTATCTAAAATATATTTCTACTTGTCCTTGAAAATCTGTAGATCTCTGAAGTGTTTGAAGATGACCTGTACATCTAAGATATATCACTGTTTGACCTTTAAGACATGCCTAATATGAGTACAAGTTTGATTGTAATGACTACTAACTTGCATTTCTTATATCCTAATTAGTTAGTAATAATAACTTTCAAAGACTAGCAATTTGCATCACACTGTTAAATGAGCTGTATAGATACAATACCTTGAACAATATTAGAAATATATGTACAGTATTTTCTAACAAAATCAATCTCAAATTTGTATTAATATACAAAATTTGCATACAATATACAAAAATCCAATCCAATGTAAAATACATTTAAAACAAGTAGATTGAATAATCTACTTTGTTGTCTTATCATATCTATATCCTCTCTTTTTTTCTTTTCAGAGTAGATTCAATAATCTACCTCTTACCTATATCCTCTTATTTTAAAATAAGAACCCTGAATCTAATCTCCTGTATTTAGCTATTTTCCTGACAATTATCAATTAACAACTTGTAGCCAGTCATCCTAAACAATAACAATTATCCATAACCCATTGAATAAGCAAAAACCACCCACCCCACCTCTTGGGAATATGGGTGTTGTGTTCTAAAAATTACTTCCTGCTGTCTGGGGGTGACAGCATCTGTAAGGAATCCTGAAAAGAAAAAAATTTGGGTTAATTGTCAAATCCTGGGAGAGGTAGTTGTATCATTTGTTGTCCAGTCTCTGCATAATGGGAAAATGCTGGGCTTGTCTCAAGTTCTTGCTCGAGTAGTCTGTGATGTTGGATCATCTCAGCTAGTCATCTCAAAATTGTCCTGAGCAATGTATAGTCCAAAACCGATCTTTAGGTGGTGTTTGTCATCTTAGTGATATTATCATCGTCCTGATAGAATCATCATTGTGGGGCCCCATCATCTTTTTGGAGACTTCAAAGTTGCTGTTTGTTGTGGTCATGGTTCCCTGAAGAAGACTTTTAGTGCCTACTCTGTGGTTTGGAGCATTATCAGTTATGTCTGTGGCACAATCTTGTCTCACAGGCAGCCCCAAGTTTGCAATACAATAGGTTCCATTCTTCTTCACCAAGATATTCTTTGAATTCAAATCTCTGTGAGCAATAGCTGGTTTTCCTTGGGTACCAACAATCTTCCTGAGAAGATGGGCAAGACCACTTGCCATAGACCAAGCCCATTTGATCATCCCTTCAATTGTTACAGTGTATCTATTCAAGTAATCAAAAAGGGATCCAGGCTCATGGTAATCCAACACAAGCCACAGCTGAATCCATCTGCAATTGTCTTTGTTGTCTGCTGCTATAAATCCTAGGATGTCTTCATGGTGTAGCATCCCAGCCTGATAAATTTCTGCCTCTCAGAACCATGAATGTTCTTCCCTGATGGGTGATATTGCTCTGTATGAATATGTGTTGTTCTGATTGGTTGGTAAATAAAACTGTGTTGGCCTATGGCAAGGCAGCTTAGAGGCAGGCAGGAAATACAAGCAGACAGACAGGAAGAAGAAAGGGAGAAGAGCTAAGGAGACACTGCTAGTCACTGCCATGAGAAGCAAGATGTAAAGTACAAGTAAGCCACAAGCCATGTGGCAAAGTATAGATTTATAGAAATGGGTTAATTTAAAATATACGAGCTAGCTAGCAAGAAGCCTGAGCCATTAGGCCATACAGTTTATAATTAATATAAGCCTCTGTGTGTTTATTTGGGTTTGAGTGGCTGCTGACTGGGCAGGACACAGGAAAACTTCTGGCTACACTTCTGTAGAAGAGAAGATCTTCACAGCAATTTCTTCTCCCCACCACTTGCCTTGCCAGACTTCTCCAAACCGACCTTTGCCAATGCTTTCTTATAACATGATAGCCCTGGCAATTGTTCTCTGAACAATCAGGAGTAAATCTTTTGTCCCTGGTAGCAGCATTGCCGTCACCATCAACAGTATAAGAAGCAGATGGCAACCAAGAGCATCAGCCTCCATGGTCCCTCTGCCACCATTTGTGGCCCAGCCCCAGCTGCAACTTCTCCTCAGCAAGCCTCCTAGGCTGGCCTTCAACTTGGGATTCTCCTGCCTCCAACTCCTTCAGCAAATCCTTCTGGTGTGTGCCACAACTGCCATGTGCAGCTCAGGCCTCAGCTGGGGACTGCAAGACCACAGGCAGATGGCTTTTTCATGAATTTGTGGCACCAACATTGGGTGCCAGATGTAACATGAATTGCTAAACAGTCTTATTAATAAAAAAAAAAACATGGAGCCAGATTTTGGGGTGAAAGCTGAAAGATCAGAGAAACAGAACAAGCCACAGCCAACTTCACTTCCCCAACTCCTCAGCCAATCCTGTTTCCATGAATCATCAGACTGGAAGCCTCTGAGTCCTCATCCATGAGAGTCTCAGTTGAACTGCTACTTAGTTCCTGTCTCTTCATGCCTTATATACCATTCTCCACCTAGCCACATCACTTCCTGAGATTAAAGGTGTATGTGCTTTCCAAGCAAAGGCATGAGATTTCAAGTGCTGGGATTAAAAGTGTGTGCCCCCACTGCGTGACCTCTATGTCTAATTTAGTGGCTTGCTTTGTCCTCTGATCCTCAGGCAAGTTTATTAGGGTACACAATATATCACGACAGTACAATATATAACAAACTGTAACAATGGGTAGAAAAGTATCCCCTTGGGGAAGTATAAAGTACATTTAGCTAGCTGATCATAAAATGAGAGAGTATAAATGGTATGAGACAGGTTGTACTGGGTCAAGATGAACTAGAACTTGCTGCAGTAAAGAAACTATTCTACAAGCTTCACAGTGCAGAGCATTCCCTGATTGCTAGCCATTTGTAGGATGGAGCTTTTGAACTGTGCTTTAGATAACTGATAGAATAGATAGATAATCTTTTCATTTAACTCAATTTTAAGTTATAATTATTATGGCCACCATTCTAGAAAACCCTACTAGTAGGTCTAAACCTACTATGGAGTGTGTGTGTGTGTGTGTGTGTGTGTGTGTGTGTGTGTGTGTGAGAGAGAGAGAGAGAGAGAGAGAGAGAGAGAGAGAGAGAGAGAGAGAGAAAGGTGGTGGTTTGTGCATGATCAGAAGGTTGAAATGAGTAAAGGTATAAGAGGGGATTACTTAGGTATCTTGAAGGGAGATGATGGAAAGGTAGAGAAATTACAATTACAAAAGCATGAAATAAAAATATTTAACTTTATTTAGCCAGGGTTTGGAGAGCATAAAAGGGATTATTAAAAATGAATACATAGCTTAAAATCAAGTTACATATTTGAGAAAAATAGAGATCTAAGAAAAGTTTCTTTCCTCAATGACTATTGGGGATTCTGTATATATTAAAGATATTACTCTTGATATCTTATTTATTTAGAAAATAGTCTATTCAAGGGTGGCATTTTGCATTTCACAAAAATTAAAGACTTCATTTTAATCAGAAGTTCTAAGTGTTAAAGAGTACAGTTGTTTCTATTTCTTTATGTCCTCTATATTTCATGCTTCATCCTCAGTCTTTTCCAGATTAGGTTACAAAGGTAGTCTATCTATTTTGTCTGTGTGTTATGAAGGTAGTTTATTTATTCCGTTTCATCTAGGTTCACTCATGGATTTATACATGTAGTGTGTATGGGGTTTGTGGTTAGGGTCAAAAACAGGTTTAATTTCAAAAAGCAATTTTATCTAACAAAAATTCATCAGTCAGCTCTCTTATCATGGAGTTATGCTTTGGATCTCAGTGTTGAAGGATTACCTTTCACTGTCTTCTAGAAAGGTAATGATTTTCCTTCAGTCTAATCCATTTAACGTAGGACCAGGTGTGAGATCACACATGTCTTTATTTTCTGGATAGCTAACTGAGGGCTCTTTGAGGAACAGCAATGGAAAATATGTTGTTGGCAAGGATAGCAGAGTAAAATATCATTTGCCAATACTGTGAACCTAGAAGAATATGATCAGTTCCATTATATGTAAACATATTAAATACTATGAGAGAAGGAGAAGGTCTATTTGAAGTTCTTTGTTTTGTTTTTATTTTTTTCACCATCATGCAAAGTGTTTAGAATATTTTTGTTAAACACATCCTAACCATTCAAAGCAGTGCTTGCTTGAAGCAAAACCTCACTACCAGCAACTTGAAAGTAACTTCTCATTACATCAGAGCTTCCAAAGAGGTAAAGTCTCCCCTGAAATCACTAAGATTTTCCGAGTACACATATCACAGTTCCATCTATAAAAGGACAGGCAAGACCTCTACTAAATATGGAATTCTAATGATTTTATCTAACTGTTTATTACCACAGGTAAACAGTAAAAAAAGCATCATTTTTCACTGACCTTGAGGATTTGCCTCCTTGAATCAGTCCTTATTTCTAAGAAATAAGAAAAAGGATTAATGCCTGTGTTTATTAATTCAAATTATATGTTTCATTCCTTTAATTATAGTCTGTGTCTTTCCACGATGAGTATAAGCAGGGTTGGGACTAATTTACCAAATGTTATGACTTCAGACATCATGTGTTGGGATTTATTAAGGGAACAGCTTGATTTGAAGTGTCTGAAGTTCCCATCTTTGACTTGCTTAGCATTTGGGGGCTTGGGGAGTCACTGGTGCAGCACTTTAAGAGGATTAGGTTTTTCTGGCTCCTCAGCATAAGCGTTTTTAAGCATATAAAAAGTGATGTGGTCTTGGTGATAAGACAGGCAGGGAGCTGTCTGTGTGATGCTGCTTTGCTTTCAAATGGCTTGGTCTGGAGGTTGAATCCATAATTCACTGGTGGAAAAGCTTTAGCATCTGCAGGCAAGGAATGAAGGCATTCACAAGCCATCACCTTATAATAGAGGCTAGTAGATAAGTGGACTATGAGAGGTTAGACCCTGGCCTAAAGGGAAATGGAGAATCAAATAAGATATCAATCTTGCCAATGCTGAACAAAATTCAAGTTCACTTATGAGGAGTCAGACCATTAATGGAAAAACATAAGCTCTCTTTTGCTTATACAATATGAAAAAAAGCTACCAAACTTTTGTGCAGATTTATCTAAAATCTTACAATTTATAAATTTTAATTAAAATATGTTAAAATTTAGTGAAAACTCATGGGAGAAAAGCTATCTTCAAATATTATTTTTATATAATTTCTCTTTCAGCTTTCCATACAAAATAAAGGAGCTTACGTTTGTTTTGTTATGATTATAAAAATGAGAAAGAAAAAGAAAGACCTGTGTGCTGTGGGATGTTCTGTATGGCAAATGTGTTGTTAATAAAGCACTGATTGGCCAGTGGCTAGGCAGGAAGTATAGGCGGGGCTAACAGAGAGAATAAAAAGAGCAGGAAGGCAGAAGGAGTGACTGCCTGCCAGCCAGCAACCGCCAGGACAAGCAGCATGTAAAGATGCCGGTAAGCCATGAGCCATGTGGCAAGGTATAGATTTATGGAAATGGATAACTTAAGATATAAGGACAGTTAGCAAGAAGCCTGCCACGGCCATACAGTTTGTAAGCAATAGAAGTCTCTGTGTTTCCTTGGTTGGGTCTGAGCGGCTGTGGGACTGGCAGGTGAAAGAGATTTATCCTGACTGTGGGCCAGGCAGGAAAACTCTAGCTACACCTGTGTCTATTATATTAAAAGTCAGGACAAAAACAGAGAATGAATTAATTTATGAGATGTTATTTCAAATAGCTTTATATTCAGATAAATCAACACAGAGAACTATAGTGTCAAGAAATTATGTAAAAGCTAGTTATCAGAATTGAAAAGTTTTCTACCTCTGGAGCTTTGTGCATAATTCCTAGGTAATTATTACTGACTACTAACTGAGAGGGTACTGGTGTTCCCACTGAAAGCCAGCTGAGCTGTTCTCCAGCCAGGATTAAAGGAGACAAGGGAGAATTTATGAAGGTACCAACACGCAGTGCTGAGAGTTATCTAAAATTTTGATGATGAGAATTGCCAGAGGATGGGGGTTGGTGTGTCTTTAGTCTCTTCAAGAGCAACCAAGGAAAGATTGTGTATTCCAGCAGTTTGTAAGTATAGCGGCTAAGGCCTGAGACTGCTGAAGAGCCAGACTGAGTTCTTACACCCTGTTGAATTGGTCTTTGTATGAGGCTTTTTACATTAGTTTCTTATTTTCACATCAGCTTGAATAAGCCTTGAGTAAAGAAAAACAGACACAAAGCCAAACTACTCGGCTGCCACATAGGATCACAATTTAACTGTGCACATGTGTTAGAACAAAATATAATACAGTAAAGCGAAAACAGATATTTGAAAATAGGCTCCATATATTAATCTCACGTTTGACTAAAGATGTAGTCTTTAAAATCTCTATTGTGGGAGGTATAAATGTGTCATAGGTGAGAGATGAACCATGGTACAATTTGTAATTTCGAAAAGTATAATGGTTTGTTTTATAGGCATGGAACAAGCTGGTGACAAGGGGTTTTACAAACAATTTATGAATAATCACTTCTCAAATTCAATGACTTTAGATAACCTTATGTATATTATTCCCATGAATAGCTATATGGCTATTCTTTGATTCCTTAGAGACTTTTAATATATTCCTTGCATTTTTTATATAAATTCTTGGGAGGGGTTAGTTTTTCTGTTTTATTTTTGTTTTCAGTTTTGTTTCCATCTTTGTTTGAGATACGTTATCACTATATAGCACAAGCTGGCTGGGAACTCATTATGTAGCCCAGGCTTCTAGGCAGGCTTTAAACTAGGCAATTGTTCTGTCTCATGCTGGGATTATAGACAAGTTCCAGAATACATTAAAAATAATAAATTCATTTAAAAAGATAAAATCAGTTTATTGCAAGGAACTCACAAATATGTATAACATACACTTAGAGTAAGGTAACCAACCACTCAAACACATACTTGCACAGTCTCAAAATCTACATGTCTCAGTGAACTGTTCCATTAGAACGGCCATTCAGAATCAATGGGGCTTTACTTCAGGTTTTACATTTTCACTATCAATTGCATTTGTATGCACTTACTTACCACAAAAAATGAAAAAAGGTACTGTAACAGTAGAAACCAGAAAAAAAAAATCGACAGCAGTGTATGCTCTTTCATGCTTCTTGTGACATTCTGCCTACTTTCCACTTTTCTTCATCTCCTAATATTACCCCTTCTTGGTCTAAACGTCATGTTACACCCACATTAATTTTTAAAACCCAATTGTCTCATAATATACTTCTAAAGTATTGATTTTAATTTATGAATGTATCCGTCAGATATTAGTGACTTCCCATTTCCACTCATGTGGTATGCTAACAACTGATGGTGAGAGTGGAGGGAAGAGGCGAGGGTCAGGGATTCACACAGGTAAAACTTAACGACAGCACCTCTACCATCAGCCCCCAAATGAAAGAACAATCGTGGATGAAAGCAAGTGCTGTGAAACTACCATATAATTCAGTGAAAACATGAGGAAATATCTCATTGTGGAAAAGGAACTATCATTTTGAGTAAAATAAAACGCTTTGAGTGTCAATCACCTAGATGTTTCCCAGTGGTCTGTATATACAGAAGTAATAAGGGAAAATTGTTACAGAGTGTACAGTACATGGCAATCAAGCAAGGCTTTGTGCATAAAGGATATTCCCCCCATTCACATCAAAGAAGACCTTATACATTGTTGCTACATATGGAAGGCAAGATCCTGAGTCATGTGAAAGAAGAAATACTTTTAAGACTCAAAAACACTACTTTCTCACTGATAGTATCATTTCTGCTAGGAAGCCTAGACTCCAGTTCTGGCTGGGTTGTGTTTTATAATTTTGTTATTGTGTTTTGTCCAAGTGGCTACAAAAGAGCTTTCAAAGTAACCCCAAGACAATTCTGAAATGAAGTATGTAAGCAAGAAAGTTGACTATGTGTTTGATGAGCTTTCCCATAGCTCTGTCTTTCTGTTCCAGGTGATTATGTGGTCATGTCTGTGTACTTTGATCTGAGCAGAAGAATGGGGTATTTTACCATCCAAACCTACATCCCCTGCACACTCATCGTGGTCCTATCCTGGGTGTCCTTCTGGATCAATAAGGATGCTGTTCCTGCAAGAACATCTTTAGGTGAGATGTACTTCTAGGTGCTCTGTTCTCTCAAGATAAATGCCTGAGAAAATCATTCCTTATTTCTCCTTTACAGTGGGTTCACTCGGAATTCAAAAGCTAAATGAAAATCTATTTTTTTTTATTATTTTAAAGAAACTCAATATGGTTATTTATCTATTTGTTATATATTTAAGGTTTACTAATTCTACACCTCTGTCTTCTTTAATTGTCACAGGATTTCTTTAGTACAATTAAATAATAAATGTAAGTAAATATAAAAACCCAACAAAAACTTAATTTCAAGAGAATTTTGTCCCCCTCCCCCACTCTTTGGCCTCTCCACACATATTCATGAGAGCTGCCCACATTTATCCTTTCTCAATCATTTGCTTAGTGATGTCACAGCAGAATTTGAAATCTGCTAAGGTGGAAGTTGACGTTTCAGTATCTTGGGAAAGGGAAGCACAGTAAACACGGCACTGTTGTTTTCCAGAATCAACTGTTACCCTTTTCCCATTACACCACTCCTGGTTAATTCCAAGATGAATAATTATGGTGATGATATTTAACTAAATTGATTCTTTCTAGAAGAGCCATCTAAATGATTAAAAAGTGGGAAACACTTATTGACAAATATAGGGAGCACGGTTATTGTATGATCATTTGCAATTTAGTGAAAATTTTAGATATGGTGATGCCTGTCTTTGATTTTCATCTTTTGCTTATAGATGAAAGAAGACTTCCACAAACCAAACCAAAGCTTACTGACTCACAGGAACATTACAGTCTCTCTCTACAGAATGAATGATCATTCTATGCAAAACTCATTCATTAGCTATGTGCAACCTGGTACTACATGCCTTTGCTAACCCCTGATGGGGAAGCAGTAGCAGAACATGGGTTTTGATGTTCAGTGATCTTTATTTCCAGCCATACATACAATAGGGCTGTGCAATAAACTTCATTCTCTCTGATCCTTGGTTTCATCACATGCAAAACAGATACCATTCCTGCTTTCTAACTTGGAGGGTTTTATTGGGCTAAAGCAACATATTCTGTGCAAAGCACATTGAGCAGAGAAAAGCCTTAAAAATGATAGTGACTCTCCTCATTTCTGATAAAATGATCTGTACCAGGTCATTAAACTGAGGGCAGAAGCGATTACCGAGAAAAAGACAACATTTGCATATCTGTCCCCTTCCAAACCCAATTTAGTTTTCCATCTGTTTCAAAATGAAGTTCTTTTGATTTTTTTCTGATATATGCAGTACTTTGTGTTACAAATCCTATTCAACAATTCCAACATCCTGTCTGATGCCACATACTGAAGCAAACTCCAAATCTGTTAAGCCCAACACTGCAGGGTGTTACTTGTTAGCGCGTCACCATCTCTCAGGAGAAACCGTAGATATGTTGCTCATCTCTGGCAGAGAGCTTCCAACATGCTACTGCCTCAGCAACTATTCAGTTAATTTATGTGTTTATGATAAGATATAACAAATGCTCTGATGTATTCTAATATACCATCTTACCAAAATTGTTTTAAAGAAAACATTTCAAACAGTCTTTCCCTTTGAAGGGTGGATTCTTTTGACCGATATGTCTTTTATGACCACATGATCAGTCCATTTCAATCGCTCAGTAACAAGGGTTCTCTAGCAGCAATCCATCTGAAAAGCAAGAGACCAAGGGGGTTTGAGTAAAGGCCCTCCATAAGACCAGAAGCAGCTTCTCCAGTGATCATTTATAGGTCAGTGACGCTCTATGTTTCTGGTGCTGTTGCTATGTTTTGCAACCATCACAGAAAGAAGTTGTGATAATACAAATTATCATGTTTTAGAGCTGAGATAAGCACGAAAATGTGCTGAAAGTTAAGTAATATCCACAAAGTCATACAGTCAGTTGTTAACAAACCTGCACCTTGGAAAATTGGACATGGGTTTGTTTTTCCATATGAAGTTGGTAAATATAATAGATGTAGTTTTTGGTGCTGTGTGTTTTAATGAGAAGAAGCAGTATGAATGAAGTTAGGAAAGAAAATCCTGATATCAATTTCTGGTACATACCATGGAAACGGCCGGGATGGAGAAAACCTCCTTAGACAGAGTTCACATAGGAGAAACTTAGAGGCAGCCACACTTAAACTGAAGCTTCAAAGGTAAAGTGAAATCAGCTTTTTGGCTATTAATAAAGTAATGGGCAAGGTTGGAGCAAAAGCATTCATGTGTATTTATAAAAATTTAGAGTGCCTGCCATCTGTGAAGAAGCAAGGAGATCAAGGGGATATTGGTGAAATAGAAGCTCTATTAATCAAGCAGTAAACATGTAGTAAAGGACACAGTTTTTCTTAAACAAGGAGAAATCATGCAAAATTGCTGACAGGAGAAATGGGTGAATTTGAAAGTTTAATTTAATTTTACATATCAGCCACGAATTCCCCTGTCCTCCCTCCTCCAGCCCCCCTCCCTGCCCTCTCCCCAGCCCACCCCTCATTCCCATCTCCTCCAGGGCAAGGATGTAGCTCGAGTTTTCTCCAGTCCTGCCTGGTCCACAGTCAGGACAAATCTCTCTCACCCGCCAGTCCCACAGCCACTTTGACCGAACCAAGTAAACACATAGAGACTTATATTGTTTAAACTGTTTGGCCTAATGGCTCAGGCTTCTAGCTATCCAGTTCCTACATCTTAAATTAATCCATTTCTATAAATCTATACCTTGCCACGTGGCTTGTGGCTTACTGGCATCTTCACATGCTGCTTGTCATGGCGGTGGCTGGCAGTGTCTCCTCCCACCTTCTTGTTCTCTCAGTTCTCCTCTCTGTTAGTCCCGCCTATACTTCCTGCCTGGCCACTGGCCAATCAGTGTTTTATTTATTGACCAATCTGAGCATTTGACATACAGATCATCCCACAGCACAAGGACTTCCCTGGGGATTCAGCATATTTTATTTACCTCAAGCCTAGTCCACATTTGGGCCTTTGTTTTTTAATTCCAAGTGAATAAGTGTTCAGTCACTTTTCAGAACATGCCTGTACATTTGTGGAGTTCCATGATCTTTTCAGGCATTTATAGTCAAAATGTAAATGAGATTAACTTGAGCACCTACAGATTTTAAACTTCTTGTCATGGAACAGATACAGCTGACTTTTATGATGGCAGAGCCACTGACAACACACAATTGGCGATATTGGGAGATATTGGCTGCTTTCTGAGGACATATTTCTGGATCTTGTAACACATGAATGTGGTGTGGTGCACAGCTGGTAGCTGGTGAAATTTAATCATGCTATAGTGAGAGGGGGTGCACAGCAAAATGAAAACACATGTTGGTATTTTTCACTCAAGTATTCAGAGGTGAAAAGGCATCCCTGAGAAGTTCACTTCATGCCAGGACTGGAGTAATTAGCAAAAACTGTGTATCTCATTTCTTCTGCCAAGGCAAGAGCATTTTAATCTCTTCAGTTAGTAAAACTGGGTGTCAAGAGGACATCAAGTTACCTTGTTAATGAATCAGGGCAAACCAAGACTTCCCTATTTCTTAACATTATAGTTTTTCTCTTTTCTGTGACCCCAGGAAGCACCCTGGAAAAATGACAGGCAGTTCCTCAAGATACACATTGCATAGCTATGATGAACTTCCTTGTGTCCTGAATAACATCTTTCACTTTTGCAAGAGCAGTATTTAAGTAATGTGTCAGAATTTGTTTTGATTTAAGTGTCACATGCCAGGTCTTCTAAAATGAACTCATCTGTGGTATCTACCAAAAGTAGTCATGTTTTCACATTTTCAAAGTTCAAGTATAGCTTCAGGCCTGATTGTGAAAATGAGGGCCCAGTTTCCAATTCAGTATTTTACATTCTCTACAAAAATATAAGATGCAATTAGGTACAATCAAGAAGTTCAATTTGAATTAATGTGTACCCAACCTAATTAGTTTCTTTTAGCTTAGGAAGTAGATCATCTCCAAAATAAACAACACAAACATCTAACCATGCTTGAGACTTTATTCGATGTCAGTTCTCTGTGTTAGTCAGTTTTCCATTGGTGTCACAAGCATATAAAATAAAACAATATGAGTGGAAGAGGATTTATTTTGGTTCAAAGTTTCAAAGGTTTCAGAATGTGGTCACCTGGCCTTCTTCTTCTGAGCCATGGAACATCACAGTTGGGAACATCACAGTTGAAGTTCATAAAGGAAGAAACTTCTTATGTCATATAGATAGGAATTGGGGAGAGGGAATAGGGCTGGCATCTTAATATCTCTTCATATGTGCACCTCCAATGTTCTAACTTCTTCTCCCTGTCAAATGTTGCACCATGCCCCAAAAATGTCAAGCTGAAGACTGCTAACACATGAACTCTTGAAATGACAGTCCAAATCCTCCAATGAGTGCCATCTACATACATTAGTACATTATTTAATGCTCACAAAGACTTAAGACTCACCACAATTTTCCATGCTGAACTCTAACCCTAACACTGTCAAAGCCAATGGGATCCTAAGAAGGACCCCTCCTCTAAAAACCAGTGGTGGAGACTCCCAGAACTGCATCACTTCCCAAATCAGGATGATTCAATAGCTCCTAGCTTCCTGAGCTTTCGTTCTATGTATTTCCCTGTATTTCCAAATATACATATGGAAATCAAAAATGTAGTACAGAGTAAATAAGTTGATGTCAGGCTATCCACATTTTTTATTTCATCTGTACCCTATACTAGCCTGGACAGAATATCATTCCTTTGTGCTCTGTGTGTTTCGATAAATTCTGAGATAGTTATTTTCTTTGTGCAAACCTTAATTAGATGATGTCACTTTCAAATTCACCCATTTCTCCTGTCAGCAATTTTGCATGATTTCTCCTTGTTTAAGAAAAACTGTGTCCTTTACTACATGTTTACTGCTTGATTAATAGAGCTTCTATTTCACCAATATCCCCTTGATCTCCTTGCTTCTTCACAGATGGCAGGCACTCTAAATTTTTATAAATACACATGAATGCTTTTGCTCCAACCTTGCCCATTACTTTATTAATAGCCAAAAAGCTGATTTCACTTTACCTTTGAAGCTTCAGTTTAAGTGTGGCTGCCTCTAAGTTTCTCCTATGTGAACTCTGTCTAAGGAGGTTTTCTCCATCCTGGCCGTTTCCATGGTATGTACCAGAAATTGATATCAGGATTTTCTTTCCTAACTTCATTCATACTGCTTCTTCTCATTAAAACACACAGCACCAAAAACTACATCTATTATATTTACCATTATGTACTCAGTGCCAATCAACATAATTGATACATGAAAGTCAGAGTATTTTGGACAGAGTGAATTAACTCCAATTTTCCAGTTATTCCTCCCTTCCAGAGGCTATTGAATAGAAGTGATATTACCAGTACGGCACTTCAGACATTCACCTTGCTGATGACATCATGTCATTTCTTTTATTGTATTACTCTGTAGGTATCACTACTGTCCTGACCATGACTACTCTCAGCACCATAGCCCGGAAATCTCTGCCCAAGGTCTCCTATGTCACAGCAATGGATCTCTTTGTATCTGTTTGCTTCATCTTTGTGTTTTCTGCTTTGGTGGAGTATGGCACCCTGCACTATTTTGTCAGCAATCGGAAACCAAGCAAGGACAAAGACAAAAAGAAGAAAAACCCTGTATGTATCATTTCCTGTCAGGACAAATGAACTCTTTATGAGGAAGGAATACTGGGTTTGGTGTGGGTTTTGATTGGTTAACTTACCTGCACAGTAAGGCTCAGCACTTTGTTTTCCATGATGAAAAGAGAGTAAGTGAGCTTTTGTCCAGAACATACAGGTTTATTTATGATCATTAGGTCACAGTTCCAAGATACTCTAAGTCAGACTCTTTATGCAAATACAGTTGTACATTGTCTTCAATATGGGAGGTTAAAGCAATGTTCAGGGATGCATTCATGTTTGAATTATTATCCTACGTGTCATTGACCTTCATCTTTCTGCCCAGCTTACTATAACATTTTTAAATTACTATGTTTTTAATTAAAATGAACACCAAAAGGTATTCCAAACATTAGGTTCTTGTATTAGTTTACCAGTCATACCAATTTGTAAATAACTTAGGGTGTATATGCACATGACTAGGGGTGTGTATGTGTGTGTGTATGTCTATACACACATATGCATTTTTCAACTAGAAGACTTCTACTCATTGTATACATAAGTGTATCTTTTTTTTAAAACTAATGGCTTAATAGTTCCTGTCTTTGATTTCTGATATAAAGTAAGATAGATATATTAAAAAATGTCAAATAAGGTTGGTGTGAAAAATAAATGTTATAGTGAAGATCAACAAACCAACAAAATATAAAAAAATTACAAAAAAGTCACATGAGTGTTCTAACTCTTGATGAATGGTAATGAAAGTTGATACTGATTGTACGGTTGACAACATGAATTTTTAGTTTTGGTGACTGCTTGATTTGGAAACAGGTAAGACGACTTCTGCTTGTGCTAATCCATGAAAGGAAAGAATGAGGCATAGATATAAATAAGTAAAGCCATTACCTTTTTTCATGAGTATTGAGGACAGCATAGATTCCCACTTAACCACTTGAGCATAGTGTCTGGGTCCCAGAAGCCTCGCCTGAAACTGAAAGTTCATTTCCTTTTGGGAGGATGATCAAGTTAATAGCCCTATCCTCCTGGATTGACACCCTGCCCTGATTTTCTGCTCTGAGAGGTATGAGCAACATCACAGTGGCTAACTATCTGGTCGTGAACTGTGGGGTGACTAGAGAACTCTAGCTGGATCTGACTCATATCCTGATGCACCTCCAGAAATACTGAAGATATTTTATAAATGAAACATGTTTGTTTGAAAATAAGATTTTGTGGAAGGTAAATAAAATAGCATCATTGTTACTGGTTAAAGAAAACAGGACATTTGCTTTCTTTTATTGTCCCAAATATTTATTGTACTGTGTGTGGTCCTTCCTTTCCCTGTCTGTTCTTATGTCTCTACCTCTCCACTTTTTCCTATTCTTGTTTGAATTTTCTCGCTTTAAATTTTGTTTCTCTACTTAAGCCCTCTCCTTCATTTCCTAATCCATTTTCCCTCAAAGAAGATGGCTGTACTGATACTCATCTGTGACGAGAATTGGAGGCAGGCTTTTAGGCAAAGTCGGAAGTCCTTTACAAAAGTCCTCTGACTTTCCTTATCACTTCAGTGTGGAAATTGCTACAGAGACAGAAATAGTTGGATTCCTCAACCCAGGTTCATGGAATAGAAGAAGAAAAACTGAAGGCAGACAGGAAAAGAGACCAGAGAAAGCAAGAAAACGTAATTCCTGGGCAATCTTATGCATTTTCTCCTTTGGAGCCAATTTGTCTCTTTATCAAAACTACTAGCAGTCTAGATGGTGAAGGTCTAAGAAGCTGAAAATTTATTTCTTTATTTAATGTGCCCTTCACTCCTCCTTGTCAGAACTCACATACAAGCTCCTCTTTAATGACAATTACATAATTCATGTTATTTTTCTACAGGCAAAGTATTCACTAGGATGTTTCCTTGCAACTGATCAGCATTGGCCTTTGCGGTCATGTACTTGTGGGTTAATTTGTTAAGGATTTGATCACCAATCACAAAATGTCATTTTCTAACTTTAGATATGCAAATTATGCCAATCTCAGAGCCCACCCTCTATGTTTATGCTTTCAGTTCATTTTACTTACTGCGTTTTCAAAATGTATTTTTAATTTGTCTTATTTTGTTTCTCTTTCTCTTTTTTTCCTTTTCCTTCTTTTTATTAAAAAAATGCAATTCTCTTTTCTGTCTACAAATCCAAAGCTTCTTCGGATGTTTTCCTTCAAGGTATAATGTTTTGGAATGGAAATTTCACTGCATGCAACTGCTGAATTAACTATTAATGCTTTCCATGGTGCTTTATTTTTTTATGAGTAAACATTTAAGTAGTCTACTAAATGGTGACACACTCAAGGTGGAGAAAATTCTATAGACCTCTAGAATTGATTCATCAATGAGACACTATTTACACAGGTTTCAGCTCAAAACAAGGCCAATAGTAATCACAGTTAATAAGGCTCCTATAATGCCAAAGCATAAGTGGGCTGTATTTCCTCAGATGTAAATGATATACATTTCACTGTCTATAATTTACATATATACTTCATATATATTAAAAGTATACGTATATACTTTTAAAGCTAAAATTTAACTCTGTAAACACTAATTAAAATAAGGTGTTAAAACATGTTTTATGAACTTAATCTCTATGTACTTGAGAGTTTTATAATAATAAAACTGTCTTTACCAGACTTGAAGTTAAAAATCTCCTTCCTTCTCTGTCAATGTGATCACTAGGTCTATTGGCTCTGTGAAATACAAAATGAGATTTTTATTCTCTCCAATAACTAATTTAGAAACCGTAGTTTATATTTATACACCCCAAAAGCTAAAAATAAGCTTTGAGTTTTGCTTTAATTATATTATTGGTCAAACATTAAACATTAGATTTCTATATCGTTAATTGCAGTTCATCTTGCTAAAAAACTTGACAAGTAATGACATTCTTTTTGAATTCTCAATCTCATTTGATGTATGTAAACACTGATGACAGTTTTAAGCTTGAAGTTCGTGAATGTTAGACAAACTACATTGTCTTAATACATAAATTAAATCTTTGTGGTATAAAATCAATGAACTTCTGTATTTCTCCATGCGTATTAGCATTTGCTATTAAAATCATTTAGTATATTTATTCAATAAGATGGGTTCCTATCTGCCTATAAGTTAGCATGACATGCAATTTGATTTGAAAATCAATGCATTTTTATTTCTCTATTTTACTCACTTGCAGTACCATTAACCAGCTTCATGTAACCAGCTTCACATTCAATAATTAATAGAATGAGATTCCATGTAGTTTGATTTAAGTACTTATACTTTGAGTTCTTTTGGTGTTCAATATTCTTGCTGTAGCTATTAGCTTGATGATATTATTTCCAGCTGCACCGCTTAAGCTCAAAATCTGAAACCTGCAACCGTGCTATCTTTCTGAGTTCAATTTTACCATCGTAGATCACGATGTCATAAGCAATTCCCTGAGTACTCATTTTCAGACTCATCATCTCATTGGTGACATTGTGGAGAAACTGTACAGTAATACCTCCAGTGTAACTAACTTGAATCTCTCTCCTTACCTACCTTGTCTCAGGCCCCAACCATTGATATCCGTCCCAGATCAGCAACCATCCAAATGAACAATGCTACACATCTTCAAGAGAGGGACGAAGAATATGGCTATGAGTGTCTGGATGGCAAGGACTGTGCCAGTTTCTTCTGTTGTTTTGAAGATTGCCGAACAGGAGCCTGGAGACACGGGCGGATACACATTCGCATTGCCAAAATGGACTCCTATGCTCGGATCTTCTTCCCCACCGCCTTCTGTTTGTTCAATCTGGTTTACTGGGTCTCCTATCTTTATCTGTGAGGAGGTATGGGTTTCATTGATAGGGGTCTTATTCACTGAATCTCATGGAAAGAAAATGCCCTTTCTAAGTCTAATGAAATAATCCCCTATGTGGTCATTGAATTTGTTTCTCTGTCTCAACCTAGTAATACGTATAATGTCATCTTATCTGTGCCCAACTCTCCTTTGGTTATTGTAATCTGAACTTTGGTGTGCACTGTTTTTCAAACCTGCAAGGCAAAGTAAAGTTAGAACAAGGACTGTAGCACCAAGGATGATATCTTGGAGCAACAGCAACGAAAACAATGAAAGTGGTGATCGTTCAAATGGGTGGAATCGGTCTTTGATTCCCATATGGCTTAGCACAAGGGAGGCAAAGCCGTGTGCTCTGTTCACTTGGGGTCAAGTCGTGGTAAACTGGAACAAATTAGAATACCTCCCTCATTTGTGAAGAATCACAATAGAAAAGCCTAGAGTAGAATTCTATTAATACCGTTATTCCAAGGTAAGAAGAAAATTTCCTGCATATCCTATGTACAATGATGTAAATATTTCAGTAATGTAGAATGCTTCAAGTTTAATGCATGCATCTCTTTAGAGCCAAAATAAATGAGCTAAATGATCATCATATAGTATTGTCTTTTATTTTGTGTCTTTGGGCTATAAAATAATATATTAATATAATTACAAGGATTTGGGCTTGAAATTGGAGGGGGTTCACTTGTCTTCTCCCTCATGCATGAAAATTCAGGTTGTAAAATTATATTAGTCTTGTACGACATTAAAACTTTGAGTAAAATTTAGGCTGATTGACATTTGACAGCTCTAAATATGCCCAATTTCATCACTAGCATATAAAGTAAACGTATGTGCTTGCTGTTGTTTTGCCTTTCTTTGAGGATGTGGGTTCTTAACAGAACTCTCTCTCCATCTCAATATCTGCTTCTAGTGATGGTTAATGCCTTGTGGGCAGAGTCCTTATCATTTCTTCTTTGGGTTCTCAACATCTTACATTGTGCCTGGCACATAGTCAGTGCTCATTAAATATGGCTGAAAGCAACACCTCCTGTAGTCTGGTGAATATCGTTTTCTGACCCAGAATAAATGACTCATCTTTTCACATTGCTTTCAGCAAGTGATGCTTTATCTGTAGAAATAACCAGAGAATCTCAAGAACTGCAGCTCTTAAGCCCATCTTCAAGAATTTGTTTTAGGCAAAGTCTGTATTTGTTTTAAAATAATATCTACTTTCTACACCTATGTATGCAATTGATGACTTGAGCATAAGAATTTCTTGCTTATTTATCCAGTTTTTTTAAAAGAATCAATTTAATCTTTTAAAAAATTTCTGCTTGTGCACCTATGAAAGTATGAGCAAAATTCATACCTGACTGGTAAACAGTATGTAGTTCTGTGCTTGGAAACAATGTACTGAAGGTTAAATTAAAAACTGAAACAACACCGAGTGACTTACATGGAGAATATTGAGCCTCTGACTGTAGGCTCATTTTGCTCCATAACAATTAAATGGAGTGATTGCCTGACTTCATACATGAGTTAGATTTTAATGTGATCATCCTGAATCCTCATTTTTTTTTTTAAAAATAGAACCATACAGTCAGTTCTTTTAAGGAAAAACACTGATTTAAATCAAAGTTAAATCATAGTAAGTGTAACTTTATGATTTATGATGAAAAGACAATTAAAGAGAGTGTCTTTGTTAATATAAAACCACATGAAGTCATTATAATTAATCTGGATGAATCTTGAAAATATTCAGCTGCTGGTTTTGCAAACCTTTAATATACCAGTGCTTTAGTATTTAACCTCAAACAGATGTAAATAGATGGTTATTTTCTTGTTTTAAATTGTCAAAATAGTCAATGTTGACTCTTTGGGAGAGTTGTTGGCAAATTCCAATTGTGAGGAATCACGATATTATTGTCAACTTGAAATGTGTTCTGCAGTAGAGATACTGAGAAAAAAAATAAAGCTAACTTTCCAATGTGTGTATAATATTGGCAATATGGATATATATTATACATCATCCAATTCTTAATCATCAGCTGCTCCCTGTCTATGTATTTGCAAACCTTTTCACAAGAAAATTGCCTAACATATGGACTTTTCCAATAAAAATGCTGCATTCTAATCCATGGTGGCATCTCAGTTGTCTGCTTGGACTGTTTTCTTGTTTCTCTTTAGAGTTATCTTCTCTTTCCAATTTCATTTCCATAAATACAATTTCAATGAGCTTTACTTGTGAACTCTGTTTTCAGGATTCAGCAAGTGATTCTTTTCACTGAAAAAAAAATTCAGATAAGCATTTCTGGGTAGAGTGGAGCAGGTAGACAGAGATGTTAATGAAGTTGGTAAAGCTCCTCTCTGCCACGGCAGGACTTTTGATGTAAAAACTGTCCTTCACGTTGGGATTAAAGAGTCACTAGTATACTGCTTGATAAGGCAGCCTTTAGAAGCCTCTGTTTGATACAGTATAAATTAGACATAATAATGTCACCCCAATTAATGATACCTAATGGGGGTGTCAAACATTTACTCTCACTTCCAGTGTACCCATGTAGTTCAGTTATTCCTGCTCCAATCAAATCAGCCCTCTTCCAAGAGAGAGATATCCTATTTGCCTTAAGGTGATGCTGTGTAGTGTGGTTGTTTTTAAGGGGGACTTGATATATAATCCTTTTTATTAAACTATACGTTGGGGGCGAGGAAGAAGACTGAGTGGGGAAAGCATCTCCTTTGAGCACATGAATTCGTAGCCCTAGAATCCATGTAAAGACAGATGCAGTAACTTGCATGTCTCTTATCCCAGTGCTCCGATTGTGAGACAGAAGTTAGAGACAGAATACCTGGAAAGTTATGGACCAATTAGTCTGGCATTTGCAGTGGTAGTGAAAAGAGATTCTGTCTCAAACAAAGTTGAACATGGGGACCGAAATGAAAGTGTGATCTCTGGCTTCAGCATGTGCACCTTCGTACATACATCCCTCCCCCTACACACAGGAGTACACACAGAGGAGCACACACACACACACACACACACACACACACACACACACACACACACGAGAGAGAGAGAGAGAGAGAGAGAGAGAGAGAGAGAGATGAAATATGCATTGAAAATTCAAGTTTGTCAGAAAAAAAACAAAACAAAAATCAACCATAAACCAAAAAGTCTCAGGTAACCCCCAAAGAATAAAAGTTCCAAATTTTAAAAGATAGCTCCCTGATGATCTGTGATTCAGTGATTGGTAGTGTCCTATTTTCTGAGGTCTTTGAAATTCTCCTGAGAATGAAGTAATGGAAGCAGTCACTGACAAATCCCTGCCAGCTTCCTCTGCACATCATTGCCCTGCCCTGCTGTGTCTTCCTGAATCTGATTTAAACATCTGTTTCTCATGGTTGAGTCAGGTCAGTTTTCATGGAGGTCTTCGCTGCTGTTTACTCAATGCCTTATCTTCAGCGAAGGGCATATTCCTTTGTAAAGCCTGCATTTCTCTTTTGTCTCAGTGTTATCCTGACTACCAGCAGTAAACTTTGTGATAAAGGCCAAATTAAATTAACCATGTCATGTGGTCTGTGGGAATTATGTAAAAACAAATAAATAAATAAAAGAAAGAATGAAAGAAAGGAGAGAGTGAGAGAGAGAGAGAGAGAGAGAGAGAGAGAGAGAGAGAGAGAGGTGTGCTGCCTATATGCCCTGTCACTATGGATTTTTGTCAAATGTATAGAGGGTAGGGTACTGACCTATACCATGGCCACCTCAGTATTTTCAGTGAACGGCTGAAGATCACATGACTTGCTCTTAATACTGTCTCTTAGTGTTTCTGAATTTGGAAGTAAAATTTTGGTGTATCTTTTTGTAAATCCATTAGGATCTGTCATGCTTGAATCTTCCTTTTATAAACCTTTCCTTGACTCTATTACAAAAATAGCAAATTTTTAGAATATTTAGTAATTGAGATTTTACATTTTGTTTATTTTCTACCATATATGATACTATTCACTACTGAATATTTCTTATACTGCTTTCAGAATTCTCTTTCGAAGAGGAAGGAACTTGAAATCATCTAAAAAAAATTCAGATCTAGAGCTGGCTTTGTCCCTGAGGCATGGGGCAAGGAATGCCTGTCTAAGAGTTCTCACAGCTATTCTCTGTAGAGTCTTCTACCATTACTGCACTGCAACTGTGCTGTGTATTATAGTCAGCAGTGTCTGGCCGTTATGATTCTTTCAACAGCTACAGAGTATAAGGCAATTACATAATCAATTAAATTTCCTTTTGTAATACTTTGTTTTATAAAAATGGAGAGTCAGAGGCTCTTGTTTTGTATTTCGTGTGTACAAAGCTTGGCCCTGATATTACATGTTTTAACAGTTAGTTTATTTTTAATATGGTTTCTTTATGTAGCCCAGGGTGGCCTTGAACTCTTGGTCTTTCAGTCTCAGTGTCTCAAGTGCTAGGATTAGATATGTGACTCCCCACCTACTCAGTGTTGTGAAATCCTTATGCCTCAGTTTCCTCATCTCAAAACATAGAGACAACATTGGCATATATCATATACTTTCATTATAAATAATAACTGAGCCAATGCTATAAAATGAACCAATGTTAGCTTTCCTCGTCATAGAAACGAAATTTCAAAAGGAATATGTGTTAGAACTGCGTCTATATTGTTTATAATTAACAGTTATCATCTATAAGAATATTGTTTGATCACTAAAATGAGAAAGAAACAAATCATTGGTCCACTAATAGCAGAAGAATTTGCCTTAAGTACTCCTTTAATGATAAGACTAGTTTTACATAGTTAAATGGGGGGGTTTGAGTCCTCCTCTTTCCAATAGGCTTTTATTCTACATTCCCTGCCATTTACTGGGAGCTGGTGTTATTGGTTTCAACTGAACATTCTGAGTCTATCAAACTATATAATTTCCATGTAGCTACACTGGACTATTTGTTATTTTGCATCATGTGTCCTCTCAAAAGACTTCTCAAGAGACTTTCCCACTTCTGAATATTCTACTGGATCTAGAATACTCTTTCGGGTTTACTAACATACAGTAAGATATTTCCTTTTATTTCTTCCACTATTTGGTATGATTTAGAATGACCTAATCCTAATGTTTACTTCATCAAAGTACTGAACATTCATCCAGCCCTCCTAGTAAACAAAATTTAAATGAACAATGCTGTAACAAGAATATGGCATGCATAATTCAGTCTTCATTTGCATCCTAAATCAGGGTGTTTATGTCTACCTCCCTGTTATATAAATTTGCCTCATATTTTTTTTCTGAACCTTGTGTGTATTGTGGCTCTGAGATGAACTCTTTTTATCAAAGAAATCTTGATTAAGCATCTATAAAGTGAATTCACCAGAAAGCTTTTAGTAAAGTCATTACCACAAACTTCATGGCAGGCATTGTGAAGTCAGGAAGAGAACAATTACAGGCATGCCTTGCCTTGAAACATCAAGAATATGACAGAGAGAATAAATAGAAACACTGGAGTTGTAGTAGAAGAAGCCACTATTCTGTCTGTGAGTAAATCCAGGAAAGCATTTGTTGTACAAAGCTCTGATATATGTGAGACGTTATCACCGATTTTAGAACTTCCTTTCTGATTACTAGTGAGAAGTTATAGAAACTTTACAAAATGTGAAGAAATGTAACTAATTCACCAGCTACTATAGTGGTATTCTATTTGTACTGAAATGTGATTTTATTTGTACGTTAATAAATAAAGTTGCCTAGGGGTCAGAGCTATTAGCAAGCCATAGCGAAAGCCAGGGCGGTGGTGGTGCATGCCTTTAATCCCAGCACTTGGTAAGCAGAGCTAGGTAGATATCTGTGTGTTCAAGGATACAGCTAGCATTGGAGACACACGCCCTTGATCTCAATACCAACCATAGAAGACTCGGGAGGTCTGTACAGAGAGACTGTGACGAGACAGCCACGTAGTTAGTTTATAACCAATGAGAAGGAAGAAACAGGACTCCTTATAAGACAACCGCACAGGAAGAAACCCCCTTTTCGGAGAGCTCTCTTGGCGGGAGAAGCTAGCTGGCGGAAAGCGGGTAAGCTTCTGGCTCTGACCTCTTGGGCTTTCACCTTTACATTGGCTCTGTGTTTCTTATTTAATAAGGCGGTCGGTTACATCTACAAGCTACAGATAACCACTCCAAAGAACAGTCTTTTTTCTCCTCTCCACATGCGTTTAAACACATAGACTAAATAGACAGATGGGGAAATCGATGAAATCATAGATACACATATGGATATCTATAAGTATTGGGGTGGATCATGCATATCTATATTTTTGTACTATTTTACATATATTGGAAGACTTATTAAGGCAACTCCACATAGTTAAAAGGGAGGTTTATTTTGGGGTAACTTACAACAAGTAAAGGGATAGGTTACAGGATCTGGGAGAGGTGAAGTGCAGTCCATCTGGGTTCTCTGGAGAACTCTGCTTGGTCTACAACCAGCATCCAGGATCACCAGGAATCTCGGGTCTTAAGGGCTCCAGTCTCGGCCCGGCCTCAGGGGCAGGCCATAGGTAGCCATGACAGTTACCAGAAGCCTCAATGGGTGTAGTACTTCCAGATCAAAGCAGAACAGCTACCTATTACATACATGCATATATGAGTTTATGTAAGAGATAGTTTCTGGATTTCTGTTGTTATTTTTCAGTTCTACCATGGGAAATTTGGCATTTATTTGTTGCTATAATTGAGTAATGCTACATGAAACACATGTGTCACACATTATATGTGCCTCCCATAGATTCTACTTCACAGAATGCACTTATGAACATAAGTTTTGTTTAATAAAATATATGGTCATTTCTTAATTACAGAACTGACAGAAAATAGATAATATGCTCCAATGGATATTAAGAAAATTAATGAAGGGATAACTTATTAAGCTAAAGACTACCAATAGAGACGGTATGTTATTATGAGTTCAATTGTGGAAAGCCATTTTTACCTGCATTGATTGCCTAAAACTATTGTTTCAAATACCTAAACTTAGTGACTTAACCCAATTCAAGTGGTCATGTTTGATGGTTAGCAGTCTTACTGGCTAATATGGACATGTATGCACAGGGCTGCGTTTCTTCTGGAAGCTCTCCTTTCTCTAAGACCTATAGTTCTCTCTGAAGTCAGAGAAAAATCACATCACACAAACATTACCTTTGTTTTGTCCCTCGACCTGACATCATGGTTCCCACTTGGAAGAATCCTTCTAATTACATAAGCCCATGCTGAAAATCCAGAATTATTTCCTCTTTCCCAAATTCTTACTTATGCTTAAAAACTGAAATTTTAGCAGACATAGTACCATATCTACCATTTTTAGAGACTGGAATGTCTACACTGGTTAGGGGGTCACTCTTCTGCCCATCGTAGCACCCTAGTGATGAAAGATCAGGAGAAAGGAATACATACATGTGCCAGTGCAATGGCTCAGTGGGTAAAATCTCCTGCGTCCAAACTTGACAACCTGAGTTCAAACCCCAGACCTACTTGATGGAAGGAGAAAACTAAATTGTGTACGTTTTCCTATGACAGCTCCATATTTTTCCTGGTATACATACACATACACACAAATGTGAACACACACACACATACACACACACAAATTAATAATAATGAATAAATGTTAAAGACTTATATAAAAGAGAAAGGAGTCCTAGATGGCATTAAAAAGAGCAGAAGCCATGCACCAGGTGCATTAGCTCTAGATAAAGGCAGCCATTTCGAAACAGGAAAACAATTCCCAGAGGGATCAGACTCAGCCTCCTCACTGCTACATGGTGAGGATCGGTGTGAGGTGGATCCAAAGAAGTAAACAGAAGTTACCCTGCAAACCTCTCCAAAACTTACCCTCTGTAATATAAAAAAGAGATTATTTTTGTTTGCACTATCTGGCCATTATACATTTTTGAAGAAAATAAGATATTTGGCCTTTTCAATTTTACTGTTATTGTATCAAAATCAGGCCCTTAAAAAGTATTTCATGATTATACTCTCTTCAAAACTCCACAAGGAAATAAAAAAGGGGATTGCCAAGGATCTCAGAGTAATAACACTTTAAAAGTTTGATACAGATAGGCAGGCAAAGATGAGGCCCTCCGTGTTGCACAATAAATCTCTAAAGTTTAAAAAAACAAACAAAAAATGCTGGAGTTCTGTAGTTAAGAGTACTGGCTGCTCTTCCAGAATTCCCCGGGTTACATTCCCAGCATTCCTATGGCAGCTCAGTCATCTGCAACTCCAGTTCCAGGGTATCTGACGCCTTCTTCTGGCCTCACTGGGCACCAAGCACCCGATGAACGGACACATACGCACACAAAATGCCATACCTATAAAATAAAAATAAGAAATGTAGCATGAATTTTAAAAGGTCTTATTAATAAAAACAAACCTGGAGACGAGTATGGGGTGAACACTGAAAGATCAGAGAAGCAGAACAAGTCACAGCCACTTCACCTCGTCTTGCCAATTCCTCAGCTGATCCTATTTCCTCAGAATGGAAGCTTCTGAGTCCTCATCCAGAATGAATCTCAGCTGAACTGATGCTAAAAGCCTAAAAGCTTAACCAGCCTAGTTCCTGGTCTTCAGGCCTTATATACCTTTCTGCTTCCTGCCATTACTTCCTGGGATTAAAGGCATGAGTCACCATGCCTGGCTGTTTCCAGTGCGGCCTTGAACTCACAGAGATCCGGATAGATTTCTGCCTCCCAAGTAACAGGATTAAAGGTGTGAGTGCCACCATTTTCTGGCCTCTGTATCTAGTGGCTGTTCTGTTCTCTAACCCCAGATAAGTTTATTAGGGTGCACAATGTTTTGGGGAACACAATATCACCACAAAGAAATCTTTAAGAAAAAATATTATATTAGAAGTCCATATGTTTTATTTTGAGTTATCTGTTCAACATGAAAAAGCTTCCAATTGGCTACATAAAGGTCAAGTAAATGTCTTTAATGTGGGTTAATAGCCACAGTGCTCTGGCTAGTCCCACAGCAAGGCAGCCAAGTCAGTCAGAGGTTTGCAGGCCAAGACAGCCTTAAGCTGTTTTATCCAAGAGTGGACCTTTTGAGCCAACTTTTCACATCTGTTATCACAAGGCTTAAGAAAAACAGAGCTTCTGAGTTATTGCGTGCCCAGGAGCACAATTCTATATGAGTTCAAGGCTAAAAATAACAAAGGCAAATTCCTATTTTCACAAATGCAATGATTACAAAGACAATTATATTTTAATTGGCACAACTTAACTTCAAGTGACAACAGCTGAATCGTTTGAAGTGAACAGCTTGTTCTGTGTCTTTAATAATTTCAGAGTGAGGCTGACAGGATAAATGTAAACCATATAGAATATATACAATATGCATAGGAACTGACACTTTCTTACAAGGCTATAAGCTTCTTAAAGGTAAGGCTGCAGAGTTTACCTGTCAATCATTATTTCCTACAACAGTAATTGATATTCTAATATATGATCATATATATTTATCACCAAAACCTTCCAAGGCACATGTTCACAAACTTTTCTCAGAAAAATGTATTAAAGTTTATTAAAAGAACCAAAATCATGCAATGTTAAATCAAGAACATCATCAAAGACAGTATCTGCTGAAAACCATAATGAAATTTCAGAAGATGTATTAAATTTTTATTCATCGATTGTCTATCAGTGGCAGTCAACTGACTCAGTTAGTTTTGGGGATACACACACACACAAACACATACATTTCCTTAAATGAGATATTTCAAGGCAAAATTAGTCCAAGAGAGTCAAAGCTAAAAATACTATTTTTTGGTAAGATAGCCATTATTTATAACTCTGTTAATTGATTTCTTTCAAATGTCACAAAAAACAATTTTGAGAAGTTTTTGTTAATTCTCTATTTTGTGTCCTTATACCAATCAGCATCAAATAAAGGGATGATAAAGTTATTGATGTTTGTGTGTTCTATGTATATTTCTAAATACAAAAGTATAACATTGCACAATATGTTGGAAAAATTTTAAGATTACTCAAGATAAATTTTGTATACTCAGCATGTTTCAGTCCTCTAAAAGGATAAATACAACCACAAAAATAGTTACAAGGGACAGTACATTCTTTTTAATAATCCAAATCATAAGCAACTTTCAAATGCCTGCTATTTTTGCACAAAATATTTTAAAATATTTAACACTGGTGTATACCATTAATTCCAGCACTTGGGAGGCAGAGGCAGACAGATATCTATGAATTGGGGCCTAAACTGATCTGAATATTGAGTTCCAAGCCAGTAAAGACCACATAGTGAGACTTTGTTTCAAAATAAATAAATAAATAAATAAATAAATAAATAAATAAATAAAATGTGGCATATTGTCATGGTAACATTCTAAAACACAGAATCCTATGAATAATTCATAGTACTATGAATAATGATGTGGGTGGATATGTCACTGTTAATGTACAGCAAGATGTCAAGCAACGTTTAAAAATGTTTATTTGTATTTGTGTGTGTATCTATGTAAATGTAGAACACGTGTGTGTTCATGGAGGCACGTTCATTAATACATTTTTCTATACCAATCTTAGAAATACAAATTTATTAAATATATGTATATTTATTTGTTTTTTCATATATACTATAAAAGATCTTACAGCAAATAAAGCAATTTTATTATACTTCCTTTTTGCAACTAACCATCACCGTGGTTCCGGAAAAAAGAAAGTGTGTTTTACCTAGAAATTTCCCATGAGAGCTTTGAGTCATATTAATTCTAGTTTTGCCTCTCATATCTTAAAATTTGTAAGTTATTTAAGGACTTTCACATAAACCTGAGAGGTTTATGTGATATGATGTGATACTGATACTATCACAAAGAGAGAAAAAGAAGCAAAATTCATTCAGTTATTTGAACATAAACATCCTGCTATATTAATTTTTACTTGTAATAGTTGATATTGCATTCACTGAGTGCACACAATTTTAATTGTAAGTAAGAATAATCAAAATATTGATGTGTTAACTAGAAAAGTATAAATTTTTATCAATTGAATAACTTTAATATCATGAAAAATGTACCTCTAGTACAGCCCTCTTAGATTGTGTATTTCATTTCTTTGTTTGAGAAAATCATTTGTCCTCACCAAATGAGGAATCTTTCAATGCTATGTATGCTCAAGAATTGCAGAAACATTTTGCCAATTCAGAATTAGGCATGTAAAAATCGATTGTCCTTGTGACTGGTGGTAAGAATCTACAGACTCTATCCAGAGTTTCAAGATCTACAAGCTTGACTCTGCTGATCAGAATCTCATCTCTTCTAGGTGTGGCTGATCTTAGATGTCAGTTCCAGCTCTCAAAGAAACTTGCTCAAAAAAAAATTATCAAAGCTTTAGCAATTCATGTGAAAATGAGCTATTAATTGTCACTCATGTTCAAAGTCCTAGGAGTGATTGCCAAGTTTTAGGAGCCTTACTACATCTCTTCCAAAATAAATTTGGGGTGAATTAATGAGTGCATTTTAAATCAGAAAGTCATGGATGGTCAGACCTAAAAGTAGACTGCACAGGTCGTATTTAGGAAAATATATGTATATGTACATATATATATATACATATACATACATACATACGTATGTATGTATGTATGTATGTATGTAGATGTAACCAACCGTCTTATAAATAAGAAACACAGAACCAATGCAAAGAAGAAAGCCAAGAGGTCAGAGCTAAGAGCCAAAACCTTACCCTTCCTCCTGCAGTGGTCCTACCTCTCTGAAGGAGCCGGTACTTCCTGTGTTAAAGTCTTTATAGTCTCTGTTCTGCCTTCTCATTGGTTGTAAACCCAACCACAGGACTGCCTCATTACGGCCTGTCTGTATAGACCCCCAGGTGTTCTATGGTTGGTAATGAGATTAAAGGCATGTGTATCCAATGCTGGCTGTATCCCTGAACACACAGAAACTTACCTAGCTCTGTCTAACAAGTGCTGTGATCACAAACGTACACCACCACTGCCCTGCTTTCCTATGGCTTGCTAATAGCTCTGACCCCCAGGCAACTTTATTTATTAACATACAATTAACATTTTGGTATAAAAGAAAAATATCACCATATATGTAAATATAAAAAGAGAGAGAGAGGGTGGGGTGGGGTGGGGTGGGGTGGGTAGAGAGAAATAGATACATATATGATGCATGTGACTATTAATGAAAAAAGAGGCTATGAATTGGAAAGAGACCAAAGAAAGTTAGATGGGAGAATATAGAGAAAGGAACGAGAAGGGAAAATAGTGTAATTGTTATAACATCAATAATAATAGACATTAAAAATGAAGATAATTCAAGATTTTCTAGGTAGATGGATGATAAAAAAAAAGAATGTTAACAACACTTACACTGATTGGAATGTTACAGGCTTTTTCTAATTAAAGAAAATCTCCTAATGGCTAAGGATATTGAGCATTTCTTTACTTGTTTCTTAGCCACTTGAGATTGCTCTGTTGAGACTTCTCTGTTTAGATCTGTACTCCATTTTTAATTGGATTATTTGGTTTGTTGATGTCTAAGTTCTTGAGTTCTTTATATATTTTGGAAATCAGCCCTCTGTCAGATGTGGGGTTGATGAAGATCTTTTCCCATTATGTAGACTGCTATTTTGTGTTGTTATTTTTTTGCTCTTTTGGGGGGTCTGCCACTCAGCTCCCAAATAAATCATATAAGGACTTTTATTCTTAATTATGAATGCTCAGCCTTAGCTTGGCTTGTTTATTGCCAGGTTTCCTTAACTTCTCCCATCTATCTTTTGCCTTTGGGCTTTTCCTGTTCTGTAAATCTTACTCTTACTCCATTGCTTGCTGTGTAGCTGGGTGGCTGACCCCTGGAGTCCTCTTCCTTCTCTGGCTACTTCTTTTTTCCCCTAGATTTCTCCTCCTATTTATCCTCTCTGCCTGAAAGCACCTATTCTTTCTCCTGCCTTGCTGCTATTGGTTGTTCAGTTCTTTATTAGACCATCAGGTGTTTTAGACAGGCACAGTAACACAGCTTCACAGAGTTAAACAAATGCAGCACAGACAAAATTAACACACCTTAAAATAATATTCTACAACAGTTTTGTCCTTTGGATGGTAACTTTTGCCTTATAGATTCTTTTCAGTTTCATGAGGTCCCATTTATTAATTGTTCATCTTAGTGCTTGTGCAATTGATGTTCTGTTTAGGAAGTTGTCTCTTGTGTCAATATGTTCAAGGCTATTTCCCACTTTCTCTTCTATCAGGGACATGCAAATCAAAATGACTCTGAGATTCCCTTACACTTGTCAGAATGGCTAAGATCATAAACACAAGTGACAGCTCATACTGCAGAGGATGTGGAGCAAGGGGAATACGCCTTCATTGCTGGTGGGAGTGCAAACTTGTACAGTTACTTTGGAAATCAATATGGACATTTCTCAGTAAATTGGGAATCAGTCTACCTCAAGACCAGCTCTACTACTCCTGGGTGTATACCCAAAGGATACTTTACCATACCACAAGGACACTTGCTAAATTATGTTCATAGCAGCTTTATTTGTAATAACCAGAAACTGGAAACAACCTAAATGTCCATCAACCAAACAATGGAAAAAGAAAATTTGGTATATTTATGCAATGAAGTATTACTCAGCTGTTAAAAACAATAGCATCATGAAATTTGAAGGCAAATGGATGGAAATAGCAAAGATCATCCTGAGTGAGGTAACCTAGACCTCAAAAGACAAATATGGTATGTACCCACTTATAGGTAGATAGATGTAAAGTAAAGGATAACCATGCTACAATCCACAGATCCAAAGAAGCTCAGTAACAAGGAAGACTCAAGGGGAACACATGAATCTCATTGTGAAGGGGAAATAAAATAGACATCACAGGTGGAAGAGGGGAAGCCTCTGGTTGGGGTGGTGGGAATGGGAACAGGAGGAATCATGTTGGTGGGAATGGAGAGAGAGTGCTGGGAAAGACAACTGACTCAGGTATCTCAGAGATGATCTAGAAATCTAATGCACTGGAAATTGTCAGGAAACTTTGAAGGTGACCCTAACTGAGACTCTTAGCAATGTGGGATATGGAGCCTGAACCTTCTGTAACCAGGCAAGATTTCCAGAGGTATTAGGACTTTAACCCAGCCACATAATCTCTGACATACAATTTGCCCTGCCTGTAAGATATGCTGGGACAAAGGTGGTGCAGAAATTATGAGAGTGGCCAACCAATACCTGGTCCAGCTTGAGACCCATTCTATGAGGGGGAGCCCACCCCTGACACTGCCTGGAGGGTAAGGACACAGAGGCTGGACAGCCCACAGACCTAGAATAGAACCCAATATGATTGGAAATAAAGAAAAAAAGTTAATGAAATGATTCCTAATGATATTCTGCTATACTCATAGATTGTTGCCTAGCCCAAATGTTATCAGAGAGGCTTCACCCAGCAAATGATGGAAACAGATACAGAGATCCATAGCCAACATTAAGCAGACCTCAGGAATCCTGTGGAAGGGAGGCAGGAAGGATTGTGGGAGCCAGAGGGGTCAAGGACATCACAAGAAAACCCACAGAATCAACTAACCTGGCCTTGTGGGGGCTGCCAGAGACTGAACTGACACTCAGTAAACTTGCATGGAACTGACCTAGAACCTCTGCACACATGTTACAGTTGTGTAGCTTAGTCTTCTTGAAGGATTCCTAACAGAGGGAGCAGGGGATATTTCTCACTCTGTTATTTGTTTTGGGGACCCTTTCCTCCCACTGGGTTGTCTCATCTAGCTTTAATAGGAGAGGAGGTGCCTAGTTTTCCTGCAACTTGATATGGCTGGCTGATATACATGGAAGGCCTATACTTTTCTTAAGAGAAAGGAGGAGTGGATGGTGGCTAGATTGAAAGATGAGAGGTTGGGGGAAGGGGTTGGGAGGAGAGGAAGGAGGAAGGGGAAACTGTGATTGGGCTGGGAAAATTAATTAATAAAAAATTTATCCAATGAGATCTGAGGCACCAGATCAAAAAAAAAAAAA
>CABHPP010141394.1:41575-51753 GCA_902168425.1 Peromyscus attwateri | reverse complement strand
GGGGTTTCTCTGTGTAGCTTTGGAGCCTGTCCTGGAACTCGCTCTGTAGCCCAGGCTGGCCTCAAACTCAGAGATCTGCCTGCTTTGCTTCCTGAGTGCCGGGATGCGTTCGCCACCACTGCCCGGCAACTTGCTTGTTTTAATGTTAATGAAAAACATACAGAAAGTTCCCTATAAACAAATTAGTAAGAGCGAGGCCTATGACCCAAAGATTGTGGGGCATTTAAAATTACAGATTAGCGGGCGGTGGTGGCGAACCCTTTAATCCCAGCACTCGGGAGGCAGAGGCAGGTGGATCTCTGTGAGTTCGAGGCCAGCCTGGGCTACAGAGTGAGTTCCAGGAAAGGTGCAAAGCTACAGAGAAACCCTGACTCGAAAAAAAAATAAAAAAATAAAATAAAATTACAGATTAAGGAATAGCTCACTAGCATTATACAATCCGAATATGGCTCAACAGGTAAAGACACTTGTCACCAAGTCTGAGGACCTGAATTTGGTGCTTGAGCATTTGCACAGGAACCACTAATAAATGTGTGTTTAAAAAAATGTTGAGAAGTGCAGATGTGACTCTAAGAAAACTAGAAACAGGTAGGTGGGATCATGCACAGCTGCAGTACCAGCTCTTGTCCAAGGCAGCCCACCCTGCCTTGCAGTAGTACTCTTGTCTCAAGAAGCAAAACAGAACAATAAAAATCACTGCTGGCATTTTTTTCTTCAAAAATGAGCCTTTAGTAAATTCCACCTTGGTTTGTTGTGGGACAGAGTGGTGTTGGACAGAGTCTGTTCTGATGTCCTTTCCGAGTAGAACAGCTTGTGTGGTAATATGATGAAGCAGGCTAACTCCTTCTCTGAGAAGGTCATGTATTGAAGTCTGTTGTGTGGTGCACATCTTTATAATCCAGAACTTGGGAAACTGAGGCAGAAGGATCATGAGTTTGAGGCCATCAAGGCTACATAGTGAACCTTTTTTTTTTTTTTTTTCTTTCTTTCTTTCTTTAAATACAGGGTTTTTCTGTAACTGCCCTGGCTGTCCTGGAACTTGCTCTGTAGACCAGGCTAGCCTCCAACTCAGAGAGATGATCCCCTCTGCCTCCCCAGTGCTGGGATTAAAGGTGTGCACCACCACTCCTGGCTACATAGTAAATCTTAACAACAACAAAAAAGCTTAAAACAACTCAAATCTCACCTTGGGTGGATGTTGCTCAGTGGTGGATGCTTGCCAGTGTGTATGAACCCTGGGTTGTGTCCCTAACACTGTCACAGAAAAGTGTGTGTGTGTGTGTGTGTGTGTGTGTGTGTGTGTGTGTGTTCGTTCGTGTCTGTTCGTTTTTAGTGAATCACGTGGTCAGTGCTTGTTTTCCTTGAGAAAAAGAATCGGATACTCTAGCCTTTGGACAATTCTTTCTAGGGGAGGTACATATTAGAGCTTTTAATTAGATAAGCTTAAGTTTTTATCAGTAGTGCAAGACTGTACTAGGCTTGTGGGGGTCTGCTCCATCTCAGGTATGGCTCAGGTAGGCACTCCCTCCCTGCATTGCCGTGATGAGTGTGGCAGTGATACTTCTTCAATCCATTCTTGTAGGTCTTCTAGGGGACTTCCATTTTCAGGCAGTAAGGATTTTCGCACAGGAAAAGAAGCTACTCCATGGCTACTACGTGTATGAGGTGACCGTGCAGCCTGCTGGTGGTATGTGGAGTGTAGATTGGGTCCTTCGCGCAGGGCTGGGGGACCTAGTGCATGGTCAGCAGCATCCAGAGTCCTTGTAAACCCAGTCACAGTGTCTATTGATTGTAGCCAGTGAATCTTCAGTTTTAAATTTTTACACACCAAATTTATTTATTTATTTCTTTTTTGGAGGGGGAGGGGTTTGGTTTTTCAGAGTAGCTCAATTTATTATAAATATCCTGGATGCAGTATAATGTAGTGTGCTTGTTTTAGCTACTGAGAGACTGAGACAGAAGGTTCCTAAGTTTGAGGCTATTTTGGGTTTTATAGACCTAATCCTTATCCTTTTCTATCTCTTCAAAAGTCATTTTTAAGATTTTATTTTAAACATAGTCCAGGCTTTCCCTGTTTTTCTGGTCAGCCTTCCAAGTGCTGGGATCACGCAATGTCCTTATGTCCTGTTGTAAGGTATTGTTGAGCTACACTGTGCTCAAAATTTTCAGGTCTCTTACCCTGGTGAGTGGGATGGGGTCCTCAGATTCAGAGACCTGGAGCAGGGAGATGCTTTGGGATCCTGCAGGAGCTGAAACACCTTTCCCTGTGATTAGCCACTTTTTCAGAAAAATCCCTGTAGGCAGTTTCCACAAGGAGCTCAACAGTGGAGGGGAATGTATGTGGAATGTTGAGGCCAGCTGGCCTTTACATTTCCCAGAGTAGGGATCTCACCCACAAATGAGTTGAAATGCTGATTGAAAACAGGATATGCATTAATTTGAGTTCGGATGATCTCTTCATGTGTTTACTGATCCAGAACAATGTTTTACTTGTGTCCTGATTACGTAAATGTGGTAGTGTAAGACCGACAAGTACCCAGCAGTGGGCTTTTTTCATTCTTACTAGTTATGGCAGGAAGTATCTCTTAGAGAACTGTGTGGGTTTAATGCCATATTTTAGTTTCGTTCTCACTTTGAAATGCCCAAAACAAACTGCCTTTGACTCTGTTGGCAGAGGGTCTCTCCTCTCTCTCCCACGCAGTATGCTCTTTCTTCACAAAGTCTTGTGAACTCTGGGGAAGGAAGTAGTAGGCCACTGGAAAAGGCCTGTGGTGTGGAGAACCTTGGGGGAGGGTGACTGTATGGAGGGTAATTTTTCTGAGCCGTGATTTTAATGTAGTGAGTCAGTCGTTTTACTCCCCAGGATTCGAGGAAGTGGCCAGTGAGGACTTGGAGCCTAGTGAAGATCTAGACCAGCCCTGTTTTGAGGAGTCAGTAGAAGACGCCCTGAGTGACGAGCACAGTGAGGTTTTGGATGTGATATCCAGTGAGGAGCTGGACCTTAGTGAAGATGAGTCAAGTGGAGGCTGTAGCTGGGGCCAGGGCGGACTTCTCAGTGAGGACCTGGACCTCGTCTCCAGCGAGGAGGAAGCCAGTCTCGGGGATGCGGAGGAGCTCAGCGAGGAGTATGAGGAGCTACTGAGCGAGGAGGAGCACAGTGGGCCGGAACCCGAGGCGCTGCTTGTTCAACAATAAACAAAAAGGAATGGCCTGGGTCTCTTTTATAAGAAGGGTTATTTTATTTAAAATTTATCTAGAATAAAAAGAAATTGCTTCTATCACCGCCATGTTGTATGTGGTCAGATTCCCAGAGTTGACCTGGAGACCAGGGAGGGGAGGGGGCCCAGACGCCCCAGGCCAGCCCTCTTTGTAGGATGGCTGGGCTACAGCCCAGGTAAAACTGGGCTGCTGAAACAAAGTACTCAGTCCTAGTGGTTTAAACAACAAACTGCCTCAGTGCTGCAGGTCCAAGATAAAGAAGGTATGCCAGGGTCCCTGCTAGCTGAAGCAGATGTGCTGTGGGCAGCTCTTCGGTGTCCAGTTTCTCCATCTCCGTGTCCAGTTTCTCCTGTGACCAGTGCTGACCCCTGGTCCATGAGTTCATTTGATCTTGATTACTTCAGGGAGCTGCTAGTAGAAAAGCTCAGATCTGTTGAGATGAGATTACAGCTGAGGAAGACTCCCAGCAGTTGCTTAGGTTTAAATCCTAGTCTGTGCCGTTTAGGAGCTAGTAATAAACTTAGAAGTAGAAAATCGTGAAAGCTGGGGATGTTAGAAGAGTTGGAAGTTAGAAACAATGCAGAGATCAGAGCGGAAGTGACAGAACAGATGGCTTAATATTGCACGTGGATTGTGACTCTGCGTCTCCGGCTCGATCACAGATGTCCTTACAAAGTGCTAGTTCTCTCCCCAATGGGATAAGATTTAAAAGTATATAGAAACATGTTAGACCAGTTTCCTTCCAGCTAGTTAGTAAAATGCAGCATTTTCATTGGCTTTTAATCCAGTTTGCTTGTATCTTTCATTAGCTTCCTTGCTTGTTCTTAAAGGAAAATGGACTGTTGAGGTGTAGAGGCTACATTAAATTAGAGACTGATACCTAACCATAAGGAAGGGGAATGGAGGCTGCTTTGGTGATTTCTTTCTGGAATGAGCTGGGTAATTCAAAGAGTGCTGAAGTAGAGGATGTGCTATTTGAAGTTTTTTTGAGGCTTGTGTTCTTTCCTGTAGGAGCCTGACACCTGGCCATCCCCACAGTATTCTTGAGGTTTTCATGTACTTTTTGAGATTTTTTTCTGTAGTATTTCCTGTTTAACCCTCCCTCCCCCCAACCAAATGTGAAGGAAACAAGTACCTTGTTTGGTTGCACATTTTTTTTTTTTTTTTAAATTAAAGACAGGGTCCACTCCACATAGCCCCACCTGGTGGCCTGAAATTTGCTATGTAGACCAGCCTAGTTTCAAACTCATATTGGCCCGCCTTTGCATCTTCCTCCCAAGTGCTAACTAAGATTAAAGGGGTGGGCACCACACCTAGCTTAGTTCATATACTTTTATGTTGTATTCATGACAGTGGACAGCTCAGAGATGAGCACAACATCATCAATGTATCCATGATGTTCGTCCTTGACAGGAAGAGTAGTTTAATCACTCCCAAGCTTACTGGTGTGGGTTTAGGGAACAATGGCATTGTCTTGCCCTTTAGTTTACCTTGGGGAAGGTAAGCAGCAGGCTCACATTGTATGAGATTGCAGTTAGCACTGAAGATAGAACTAAACATCTTAGAGTAGAATGGAGCCCCCCTCACCCCTCAACAGAGTCACTGTGTGCCCTAGCATGTTTCTTCTAGGAGGAAGTTCTGGGATAATCCTGTCTCCGAGGCTCCTCATGAACTAGATTAATTATACGCAAAATCACTTAGAGGTTGGAATTTAAACATACTCAACATCCTTTACTTAGTGCCAGTCTCTATCCTGGGTGCCATGTGGGCTAGTGTAGTCCCTGGCTGTGGTTTTTGTTTCTGTTAATTCCAAGTAGTTATTTTCCACTCTTGAAATGTAAAAGATACCACTTGAAAAATTGTAGTTGTACTGAGTAAGTGCTTTAATTTTAGCTCTTAGGCAGTGGGATTAGTGTTTGCCCTGTACATCTCCTTAGGATGACTCATTGTCTTTTTTCCCCCTCTTTTTAAATAATTTATTTTTATTTTATGTGCATTTGTGTTCTGCTTGCATGTATGTCTGTGTGAGTGTGTCAGATTCCCTGGAACTGGAGTTACAGACAGTTGTGAGCTGCCACGTGGGTGCTGGGAATTGAACCTGGGTCCTCTGGAAGAGCAGCTAGAGCTCTTGAACTGCTGAACCATCTCCCCAACCGTGTATTTTTCTTTTTGTTTCTGCTTGAGAACTGGTTTCACTATGTGGCTCTGGCTAGCTGAGAATTTATAGCAAGCAGTCCTTTTGTCTCCTTAGCCCTAGGATTAGGGGCCTGTGCAACTGCTTAGCAGTTTGACTGTGAGGTCTGTTCCAGTGAATTGCTTAGGCTGACCTTGAAAACCCAAGCTCTCAAGTGCTGGCATTTTAAGCCTGGGCTACTGTGTAGTATTGGTAGTTTGATTTTAAAGTTACACACAGAATTTTTAGATGTTAGGAATTCCCACGGTGTATTGTGTGTGTGTGTGTGTGTGTGTGTGTGTGTGTGTGTGTGTGTGTGTATGTATGTATGTATGTGTGTGTATGTGTGTGGTTGGCTTTTTGTATTTGGGAGTTGATCTGGAAGCACAGGGATGTGGAGTGTTAGGGCTATGAAAATTAGTCCATTCTCACTGCTGTCTGTGGGGAGCTGTGTGGAGTGTGTGGTTTTGCTCGTGGGCTGGAGTTGATAGCAACATCAGATTTGAAGCTAGCAGCCCTGGGAAATTGAAAATGTGAGTGTTTCACCAGTCTTACACACTTAACTTCCTTTAGGCTTTTTGTTACCTTTTATGCTTCTCAGTGTGTGTGTATATGTGTGTGTGTGTCTCCACTTAGAGATACTTTTGTTAAGTCACTATAGAGTGCTAATTTCTTCAGTGTCAGAAAACGGGACCATACAAAGTTTCTCCTTAAAACATTTTAAAATTTAGTGTGTATGGGTGTTTTCCTGCATGTATATGGTGCATACCTGGTGCTTGCATAGGCCAGAAGAGGGAGTCTGGTCCCTTGAGGCTGAAGTTGAGTGGTTGTGAGCCACCACATGTCTGTGGGGGAATTGAACCCCCTGGGTGCTCTGGAAGAACAGTCAATGCTCTAACCTGATGAACCACCCCAACCCCTGTTTAAAAGTATTGTTATATTAAAGTGCGGGGGTGGGGTGGGGGGCGGGGCGGGCGGGCGGCGCTGTTGGAGGTCAGGACATTTTACAGTGTTCTCTATCCATCTTGATAGTTCTGAGGATTGCACTCATGTTGGCAGGCGTCTTTATCCACCGAGGCATCTTAGCAGCCCTTGTTTGTTTCCATTCTTTGAGACAGGGTCTTACTTTGTAACAGTCCCAGCTGGCTTCAAACTTGTGATCTCATCAGCTTCCTGATTGTTATTAGAGTATAGATAAATGTATTTTTTTTAAGGTTTATTATGTATACAGTGTTCTGCCTGTATGCCAGAAGAGGGCACCAGATCTCATTACAGATGGTTGTGAGCCACCATGTGGTTGCTGGGAATTGATTGAACTCAGGACCCCTAGAAGAACAGTCAGTGCTTTTAACCTCTGAGCCATCTCTCCAGCCCCCAGATTGTATTTTAACATTGTAAGTGAAACCATACATTATGGTAGTTCATGGGATGGAGCACATAGCCTCGCACATGTTAAGCAAGTGCTCCACCACTGAGCTAGCTACACTGCAGCCCCCAAATAATCCAGAACAATGATTAAGGAGAAATTGCAGGTTACAACCCTTGAGTTTAGTATAGATGGCCCCTATTATATTGTTTTGTACCCTTAAAAAAATAACAAAATCTAGACCACTAAATAAAACTTAGGCATTTGCAAAATAAAGACATAGTTGGGGCGGGACATAAGATGTCTTAGCTAGTAAACACTTGTGCAAATCTGATGCCTTGAGTACACCCATGGACAGTAAAGGTGGAAGAGGAGGACTGACTCCAGAGTCGGCCTGTGACTGCGTATGCATGCTCTGTTAGTATCCCCACTCCAAATTGTGTACACAGACATACTTTTAACGATTTCAGGAAAGACAAAATGCTTGGGTAGTTTAAGATAGCTGTGGAGAATTTGTTTGTCTTGGTGATGATGTGGTTTGACCCCACTTTATGAATTACCATATAGTGTGTTTTGATGTGTCAGACAGCTCACATCCTGTGTCCTCTTCTGCCTTCTGGACACTATACCCAAATGAACAAACCCACACCGAGACACACTTATAAATTTTTTTTTTTAAAAAAAGGTGTTTTCAAAGTAGTTAATAAATGAACTCCATAAAAGATGGCCTCCTTCAGTCCCAGCTCAGACAGCAGTTGACTTCATTTGTTCACCCTGTATTAGTAAACGCCTGCTGGTGAACACACCAAGTTCCTTTCATCCACCCACTGCCAGACCTTGGAAGAAGATAGCCAGGGCCATTGGCCAGTTGAGCCCTGTTTTCTTGGACTCAGCTTTAGGCAGTGCTGCCTGGCTAGCCAGTCTTGTTCAGAATAACCTTGACCGCTTGTGCCTCTGCTCTGGCCCCTGTGATCCTATCCTGATAGAGCCCTTTTGGGGGAATGCCAGCCGGAGACCCCTCTTGTGGAACCAGGGCTCCCTGGGATGTTGTGTTTGTGTTCATCTGACTGCAGGCAGACCAGCCAGTGCTGGTTTCTCTTGTCTGTCTGTTGTTATGTGTCTGTGACATCCTTCTTCATGCATTTGTGTTTGAAAGTATGTAGTGTATGATTCTTTACAGATTTCCCACTTTCCTAGGGGAAATAAAAACACTAAGGTAAGTTTAAAAGGTAATTCTAAATACTATATTGTTAGCTGCCATAATGAAAAACTGAATTTGTTGCTCACTTTAGATTGCAGTGTTGATATGTTAGATGTATTCTTGCTGAGTCATTGGTCAGCGGTGCACTCCCTATCCCCCACCTCCACCCCCACCCCCTGGTTTTTTCTCTAACCCTGGCTGTCCTGGAACTCCTGTAGACCAGGTTGGCATCGAAGTCAGAGAACCTCTGGCCTCTGTGCTGTGGCCACCCCCACCCCTAACCCCCGTCCCAAAGAGCTGGTATCACAGGTATGTACCACCATGCCTGGCTATTGAAAAAGCCTTTTTTCTTTTCAGGAGCATCATCATGTTTTCAGTTAAAGTGATAATCGTTTGTCCCAGGCAGAGTACTTCAGATTCCACTGGTCTTATAAAAATTTAAGATTCTTGTATGTTCCTGTGAGTGTCCTGCCTGCCTGTGTTGCCTGTGTATCACATGGGTACTGCCCCTGGAGGCTAGGAGAGGATGTCGGATCCCCTGGAACTGGAGTTGAGATGGTTGTCAGCCTCTTCGTACGTGCTAGGAACTGAACCTGTAAGAACAGCACATGCCTTTAACCTCTGAGTTAACTCTCCAGCTTTATCTTGTAAAAATTTCTTGGCCATCAAATTGGACAGAAATGAGCAACGCAATTCTTGGGACGACAGCCTCATCAGGCTCACCAGCAATTGACAGCTACCTGTTGCTGCTGCCTTAGAACACTTGTAGATCAGGCTTGTCTGAAATTCAGCTGGAATTAAAGGTGTGGGCCACACTGAATTATTTTGGCGAAAGCATCTCCTTCTATCTGGACAAGTATCTAAGGTTGGAGGCTCAAGAGATGGCTCATTCCTTGCAAGAGATTGGATTCCAGAACTCAAGTCGGGCATTTCACAACTGCCTTTAACTCCAGCTCCATGGTGACCTTTGCATATACATGCACCTAACCTATCAAAGACACATGTGTGCATAAAATAATGGAGGGGGGGAACCCAGAGATTTGTCCTAAAGTTGAAACCATCTTTTCTAATGAGCTTAACTGTGTACTTGAGCAAAAAACTTTGTTGAATGGCACTCTGAAGGCTTGATAAAGAGCCAGGTGTATATGGACGCACCGTTCGCATTATGAGTCTGGTCATTTGCTTTGTAGCTTTGGGCTTTATTTGAATGATACCAGTAAGTAAAAGTGTTGGGCATGTGCTCCAGACCTGCTAAGAGCTGTTGCTCTTAATAGTAAGATATTTGTTCCTAATGGACTGATGTGTATCAAGGCATTAACCTATTTTTCTTCTCCTTTGAAAAAGTAAACTTGAAATTTTTTTTTTAAAAGATTTATTTATTATGTATACAGTGTTCTGCCTGCATGCCAGAAGAGGGCGCCAGATCTTATTACAGGTGGTTGGGAGCCACCATGTGGTTGCTGGGAATTGAACTCAGGACCTCTGGAAGAACAGCCAGTGCTCTTAACCGCTGAGCCATCTCTCCAGCTCCAGAAATGATTTTTATAACACAAATTTTCATTTGTTTCTAGAAGACCCATTTGATGACTTCTTTGGGAACCGAAGGGGTCCCCGAGGAAGCAGAAACCGAGGTGCAGGCTCGTTTTTCTCTGCCTTCAGTGGATTTCCTCCTTTTGGAGGTGGATTTCCTGCTTTTGATACAGGTATTAAAGCCCTAAATGGATCAGTCTGAACAAGGCTTTTAGCTAGCACAGTTTGAAGTTTGTGGGGGGCTGGGCAGTTCGTCTCTGTTTGCTTGGAAATCTATTTCCTGTCTTGAGTGTGGGTGTGTAGACTGTCAGGGTCTTGCTATATAGACAGGTGTGAAGGTAATGCTTGTAATCCTGGAGTTTGTAATGACACCCTATCTCAAAATAAGAAAAGCCGTGGCCACCATTGTGGGACTGTAGTGCATATAGTTTTCCCCTGTGCTCATGAGGTGTGCCCCAAAAGTCTGCATATGAGAAAACAAAGGGCATTATTCCCATCTTGAGAAATTCTACTGTTGTGTATGAGTACTTGGACACGTGGATGCCATTGTGTTTGTTTGGAGGCCAGAGGGAAAGAGCTCTTGGGAGTGATTTTTCTCCTTCCACGTGGGTTCTTGGTATAAAACTAAGGTCACCAGTTTTGTGTGTGTGTGTGTGTGTGTGTGTGTGTGTGTGTGTGTGTGTGTGTGT
>CABHPP010141394.1:0-27050 GCA_902168425.1 Peromyscus attwateri | reverse complement strand
GTGTGTGTGTGTGTGTGTGTGTGTGTGTGTGTGTGTGTGTGTGTGTGTGGTACCTGTCCAGCTCTGCTGTGGTTGGAAAGAATCAACCGAGTTAATTGGGTGTGCTTTGTGCCAGGATATGAAGATGGCGAGATGGTTCTCACTCACTCAGCTGTCTGTAAGGTATCTCCACATTAAGGGATAAGGATGAATGGTGTTTGAGCCTAGGTGCTTGCTATCATTTTGAAGGTGGTGGTGTAATGGTTTTCTGCACCTTTGTGGGTTCCCACCATAACAGGACAGAGAAGTCATCAAAACTATAATACAACATCCCTTGTGAAAAGCAGTTTAGTTCCCATGGGCTGTTGTCAGACTGGCCGTGTTTCTGGTCCCATAGAGCACTTGTCCAACACTCGTGCTTGTAGGCAGCCATGAAGACAAAGACCAGAGGGTTCAAGAGAGGAGGTTCTGAAGCAAAGACAGGAACACATCATGGGGCCGAGTGTGAAAGTCACAGCATGGTACTTGAGAGAAGTTGGTGCGCTGTTACCACCTTTGCTGTTGGGACTCTGCTGTTGGAGCTTGCCCGCACACAGCAGCCAGTCCACAGGGCCATCCATCTGTGTTGGGGCTGAGGTCAGCGGCCCTGCCCAGCTTCTTCCACATAGGAGTCAGGCTTGGTAATGTCCCAGACACCAGTGGTAATGCTGTGTCTGCTCTGGTCCAGACTGCCTTAGAGGCAGCAGTTGCTAAGTGACTAAGCTTCAGGGTTCGTCACAGCAGCAGGCTGCCAGGAGTGCTTGGACAAATACATGGTGAATGAGCCCTCGTAGGAAGTACCTAGTGGGAATGTTGGAGGAGAGAATGACCTATGTCTAGTTATTTCCCACCATTATATCCATCTCAGGCACTTCAGTTTGTGGGACCCCGTGGCCCAGAGTCCCATGCCCTCCCGTGCTGGGCCAGGGGATTTCCTAATGGGGATTTTTAAGAAAGCTCTGAGAGCTGGAGGGCATTCTAAGCAGGAAGGTGGCAATCGTGAGAGGGGTTGAGGGTGGCTTCCATCGGCCACCAAGTATTGCTTTTCCAGCACTGTGCCCTCAAGCATAGACAGAGAAACCACATGTGCTTGAATGCTGAGCTACAGCTAGTTGCCTGTCATAAGAATGAGGCCCAGGTTCTAGAAGGGTTGTGAGGCAGTATGTAGTGTTTTTGTTCAGCTTTCTGCTAGTTGTCTTTTTTTTTTTTTTTTAAAGCTTAGTTCTTTTTAAAAGTATTTCACATTTATTTATTTCTTTGTGTGTGTGTGTGTGTGCGTGCACGTGTGCACATATGCGTGTACATATGCGTGCACACCGGTGTGCAAGTGGAGATCAGAGGACAACTTGAGAATTGGTTCTCTCCAACATGAGCGTCCTGGGGATTAAGTCCAGGTTCTCAGCCTCGATTTGGCAGCAAAGCGCCTTTACCCTCTGAACCATCTTGCCATTCGCAGGGCCTGAGACCACAAACAGCCAGTTTTCTCTGCATGGTTAGTTTCACTCGGCAGTAAACACAGAGCTCTTTGAAGGTGCTCTGAAAGCAGGTATGCTGTGTATCCCCAGGCTGGGGAAGGTAGGGGTTGGAGGTGCAGAGAGCCTGCAGTGAGAAGGAAGCATGCCACCCTTCCAGCAATTGGATTCCTGCTATAGATGTCCTAGCCAAGCTCTGAAAGCCAGAGTGTGGGGAACTTGCCCAACACGGGTAGTGAGCTTGTAAGACTGCTCCACTGAGGGCCACTGCCTGTAAAAGTCTGTTGGGGGAACTTTGCTTATGTTTTGGGGGGTTGTACCTTGTGGGGTGTGTCTAGGTGGAGCTTGCAGATCCAGCAGGACTGTTGGGAAGGGTGCTTCTGAAGCACAATGTGGGGAGCATCCTGTCTCCTCTTGTAGCTGGATGGGAGCCTGGTAAGACCTGGCTCTGGGCGGACCCGAGGACACCCATCTTGGCACTGAGGTAAGTGAGAAGAGCAAGAGGCTGCTTTCCCGAGGCTCTGCCCGATGCCTCCTCCCCCAAAAAAAAGGTTTGTAGGGGGTAGTTATCACATGAAAAAGTGGTTTTCTTCGAGTTAACAGTCAACATGCTCGCCCTTCTTTCTCCTTCCTGTCATTCTTTCTTCCCTCTCCCTGTTAGTAAATATGGGGTGTTGCTATGTATACCTCAAACTATGTATTCTAGATTGGCCTCTAGTGCGCTGTCATTCCGCCTCAGCTTCCCCTGTTGGGATTATGGGCATGCACAACCATGCCTGTCTCGTCCTCCCTCTCTCCCTCCCTCCCTTCACTTGTTTTTTGAGACAGGGTTTCTTTCTGTAGCCTAGGCTGTCCTGGAGCTTGCTCTGTAGACCGGGCTGGCCTCGAACTCACAGAGATCCACCTGTTTCTGCCTCCCAAGTGCTGGGATTAAAGGCCTGTGCCACCACTGCCTGGCTCTTGTTTAGTTTTTAAACATTGCATGGAATGACTTCACAGGTATTCTCTGCTCAGGAGAGAATAGTTTGGCCTGGAGTTTCTCTGGGCTTCCTTTTTGTGCTTTTCTGGGCCCTAAGGGCAGTGTTGAGTGCTCAGTCTCTCCATAGTGCTGGGGTGACTGGCCAGCTGTGGGGCACCCCAGAGATAATTGGCAATACCCCTAAAGGGACCCTTAAGTATTCACATTGTCCTCCTGCAAGCCATCATTTATGTCAATCAAATTCTGAACCCTGTCACCATGTGCCTGCCACTATGGGCTAAGGGGTCAGGAAATGTGTTGTTTGCTGACCTTCATGTTTTGGGTGTTCATTTCAGAAACCCCATGGTGTGCTAGCCTCTGTTGCTCCCCAAATTGTGCCTTTTCCTCAGCACAGTCTTTGAAAACAGTACCTCTTCATGATGCCTTAACATGGGGTGCATGGTAATTTTCCTTCCAGATGGTCCCCAGATCTCAGGTTTTGGTCTCATTCAGACATGTTTCCTATCTGCAGATGAGTCGTCTGTGGACTCACAAGCTTGCCCTTGCCACATTTTGCCCTCAGCTGAGTGCAGAAAGTGTATGGCTCACCAGGATTTCCAAGCTCTGGGACAGGACATCCCCAGGACATGTAGAATGGGTGTGAATGATGGGGTTGAGACTGGCACCTCTGAACAGGCTATTGTTGCTGGCTTACCTTTGTGCATGGTTGGTTAAATGGATGCAAAATGGGTGCGTAAGGCCTCTTTACTGGATGACGGTAACTAGCCTTGTTGAAGCTTTTTTTCTTCTTTCTGGCTTTTTGAGATGGGGTTTCCTGGCTGTCCTGGAACTTGCTTTGTAGACCAGGCTGCCCTTGAACTCACAGAGATCTACCTGCCTCTGCCTCCCAAGTGCTAGGATTATAGGCCTGTACCACCACCAGGCATGCATTTTGGGGGTTTAATGAACCTTGTGACTGTAGTCCCAGGTGTGATACTTGACCCCAGTTTTAAGATTCCTCAGAAATGTATTCCATTCTGTGCAGGGCTGCCATCTTCACACAGTGGGAAGATGGGCAGGTTCTCTGTTACCTATCAGGCATGGCTTCTCCACAGGTCTGGTTCCAGCAGAGCCTGGGTTCATGGAAGGTGTCGAAATGAGAACTGGTCTAAAATACTTTCCAGTTTTCTCTGAGCAAGTGCCTCCCAGTGTTGAGAGTGGATGTGCCTGTCTCAGGTTCCTACCAAAGGAAGGAGGCTCCTGCAGGTCTCCTGCCGAGTTGACACCCAGACTGGAGGGGTAGTAGCAGGGCAGCTGCTCAGGAGGTGAGCAAAGGTTCACCCTCCTGGAGAACTGAGTGTTGGAGAACCACTCACTGCCTTCAGCTTTATGCTGGTACAAATGAGAATGGTGCTGTTATTCAAAGTTCCAGGGAATTGAAGTCAGTTCTTTAATTGTTGCTTTCTTGTTTTATTTTCAGCATCCATCTAGTGTGTAAAACCTTCAGAACCTTTTTCTGTTTCTCCAAAGATAACAACAGTCTTCTGAGTGATGATGGGCGAGTGTTGAGGGGGGTGTGATGAGCTGTGCTACAGACCTAACTGGAAGCTTTCCGGGAGATTGCCTGGGGCCTGGCTCTACCCCGCAGGCATGGTGGGCAGAGTGAGTGCCCTTGGCTTCTGCAGTCCTCCTAAGCTACTTCATGCTTGTGCAGAGGTGATGCCTCCTTGGTGCTGGCCTATGGACATGCCTGGGCTGGGTCTGGTGCCTTTTTTGCAGGGCTGCATTATTGGGTCAGCAAGAACCATCTTAAGCAGGATCTGCCAGGCCTTGTGCCTTGATTGTACTCAGACTCTGGATGATGGCATTGCAGCAGAGACAAACAGTTAGTTTCTCTGGGATTGCTTTATAGACCCCTCTGGGAGAGGAGGTTATAAATGTTATAAGTGTTCAGGCCCAGCAGTGCAGTGGAGGGCATGGACAGTACCTCCTTTTATAGAAATATGGTGGCTCTAGAGGTGGAGCCATCTTTTGGGAAAGAAGGCGGGTGAAGCCTTCTCCCAAGGGAGGGTTGCAGCTCACAGCTCTCCCTGGTGTGCTGTGCTTTCAGGTGTGCCTGACGAGAACGCCCTTGCAGAAGAATGCCAGCGGAGAGGCCAGCACCCACCAGTTCTGGCCTCTGGCCCGGCCCCAGCATCAGTTCGGGCCCCTTCCCCGGCCCGGCCTCCGGCCCGGCCCCCGGCCCCAGCTCCAGCTCCAGCCCAGACTCCGGCCCCTTCTGTCAGCACCCGCCCACAGAAGCCACCCAAGCCTGCCCCGACGGTCAAACTTGGGTCTAAAAGCAACCGGGAAGATGAAGAGCAGGACAGGCAGCGGGTTTCTGGCAGCTTGGATGCCCCCATGACCTCAGCAGGTGTGCAGAAGGGAGCTGGTGTGGAGCACCCCCAAAGTGGTTTGCCCCCAGACCCAGGACAGCGAGAACAGAAGTCAGGCCTGTGTTGCTGCATTCTGACCTGAGCAGGCATGGGGAGCTGGGGGAAGGTGCTAGGCCTACCAAGTATGGGCAGAGGAGACCCCTGCACCCAGCTCACCTCCCACAGTTGCTCTATGTACAGCCTAGCTGCGTGGTTCAAAGCCCCTTGATTAAAACGGGGGTCCCAGTATTCTGATGTGTATGGAGTATGTTGTCTGTGTCAAGCTGACTGCGGAGGAAATGGTAGGTGCTGCTTCTGTCCCTAATGGCTCCTTTTTATAGTTTTGGTACTAGATCTTGAGGTCTGTCACTTGACCTTACTTGCCCCAAGGCCACTCACACACTTATAGTAGCTTCACTTTCCAGACAAAACAAGACACAGTCAGGTTCCCGATAGAGCTCTCAGGTGAGCTACAGGTGAAGTTGGAGGCCTGGCTCCTTCCTCCCTCAGTGCTCAGGATGGGATCGTCCACTGTCCAACTCTACCCTCAGCCAGCAGCTTGTACATCTTCAGGAGTGTTTCCTGTAGAACATTCTGGGTGGTCAGCGTGTACACATAGAATTTCCCCAGTCAGGCCCAAGCCCTGTGTCAGTGTAGTTTTATTGCCCAGAAGTGAAACACGTTTGTGCACATGGTCAGACAGGCCAAACTGTGGAGGAGATGTGGCTTGGTGGTCCGTGTCTGATTGTATTGCAAAGTGCTCGAAGTAGGACACAGAGGGCAAAGGTCAATTCCATTGCTTCCCAGAACTTTGTATTAAAGTCAAGCCTCCAAGCCCCTTCTGGTTCTCCTCATAGGAGAATGAAGCAGAGAGCTCTCTAGGGTTCTGTGAACAAAAGAACACGAAGTCCCCCATGGGCGAGGCAATGCTGGAACTGGGCAGCCAGCGTATAGCATATACCTTGCTATGAGGAGATGCCAGCAAAAACAGATGGGTGACTGGGACATGAGCTTTGGGCAGCTGAGTGGCAGATGGGTAGGTTTGCCTGACTGCACTAGAAAGCTTTCATGTGCCTCAGTGACTATGGACTCCTCCCACGATGTCTTGTTCACTCCCAGTGCTCCCAAGAGGACTGGGAGGGGTGGTGAGAGAGAGAGAGAACAGCAGGCTTGTAGATTTTGGCTCCTCCCCATCCCCTTCCTGTTCAGTTGTGAAGACATCATAAAGCTGACCTGTCAGGTGCTGTGCCATTAATCTCCTGGTTTTTAGAAGGCGTACAGGGACAGGCCTGCCTGCAGAACTTGTTTACAGGTGCGCAGGCCTCCCACAGCAGGATCTGGACAGGAAGTGTGACTACAGCAGATGGCCATTCTCTTGGCCCTGGGCCACGCCTGTTAAGCAAAAGGTGATCAGCCAAGGCCGAAGAATCTGGAGACAGTAGAGTTGAGTAGTAAGAACAGCAAATCACTCTCCCCTTGTTGCTTTGTCAGTGCTGATCCAGACCTTTTCTGTGTGCGTGTTGAGGGGAGGGAGGTGAACTAGTGAGCTTGTGGATTCCCTTAGAAATTCGTGGCCTGAGAGGCTGGAAAAGCTGTGAATGAGGTGGTCTCCCTGTATGTTTCCAAGTCTGGAGTCAGGAGCATCTGCCCACATGGCTCTGAGTGTAGCCAGTGCTTCCTCTGCTCTGTCCCTTTGCTCCACATGTTTTTTTTCATTGTTGTTTTTTTTTTGTTTTGTTTTTTGTTTTTTGTTTTTTGTTTTTCGAGACAGGGTTTCTCTGTGTAGCTTTGCGCCTTTCCTGGAGCTCACTTGGTAGCCCAGGCTGGCCTCGAACTCACAGAGATCCGCCTGGCTCTGCCTCCCGAGTGCTGGGATTAAAGGCGTGCGCCACCACTGCCCGGCCTGCTCCCCATGTTTTTAAGGAACCATGCTTTCATATAGAAAAGGTTGTGAGCAACCCTTCACTTAACCTCTATAGAAGCAACCCTTCATGTAACTTCTATAGACAAGCTTGTGAGCAACCCTTCACTTAACTAACTTCTATAGAAAAGCATGTGAGCAACCTTTCACTTAACTTCTATAGACAAGCATGTGAGCAACCCCTCACTTACCTTCTATAGAAAAGCTTGTGAGCAACCCTTCACTTACCTTCTCACTCAGAAATGATGACTCATTTTGAAGTGGGGTTCTCCAAATTGCCACCCGAGCTATATGAGAGCTTGGCTTAACAACAAAGTGAAAACAAAACCCGTTGGGAGGGACATTTGAAACTTAGCTATGATACAAAAGTGGTTTCTGGTTTCTACAGCGACAAAGCTGTAATCTCTGGGCAGCATAGCTTGCTCTGTACTGCAAGCCACTGTCCTCCAGGCAACACAGAAGCCGATGCTCTGCTGTTGGGATCAGGGGGATCAAGAACAGACCTTTCCTTTTAAAATTCTGAGAGCCATGTTGAAGATCTAAGATGGTCTGGACCAGGCTTCCTGCACTTCTTGACCCAGTGCAACCTTCAGTAGTTTTGCTGTTATTATTGGTTTTGATTGGATTTACAAGTCTTGGGCAAATTTTCCTTAAACACACACACACACACACACACACACACACACACACACACACACACACACACACAATGAGGAACTTTGTGCAGACCATCCCAGTTGCAGCCAGAGAGCTGCCAGGCAGCTAGATGCAGCCTGGCCCGTTGGCACTGGGAAGGAGAGTTTCCTAGATGAAAACGATTTTCACTAAGGTGTCTTCATAGAGAAAGACTTATTGTGCAATTCAAGCCACCTGGGGCTTCATGGATTGGATGTGTCTGTCTGTGTGTGTGTCTTTAAAGTTTGTTCTGCTGCACTTCTTGGAGAAGGGATTAGTGGCATTTTTCATTTGTGTAGTCCATACACAACATGGGTCTGCAAACTGTGAAGAACAACACATGGCTATTAAAAACAGAAATTATTCAACATTAGGAAAATCATGAATGAAGGAATAAATCTTTCTTTCCTTCCTCTTCCTGCTGAACTTGACCCTGCCCAGTAGCTCTGTGGAGTGTGGACCTCTTCACAGAGCATGGCTTGTACTTTGCAGAGATAGAACCTACATCTAACCCTGCTGCTGGCCTGCCTCTTGTGCACCCTGCCCCCCAAACTAATTCATGTGTTAAGATTTTGGTGGATCTTCATGGGAATGTTGAGGTATCTATTGGCATGTTCTAGAAGCTGGGGTTCTGAGTTCTGTTGTGGCTCCTGTTCAACATGAGGCCCATATCCCACCTACTTCATTGTGACCAGGATCTGAGAACTTCTGCAGGCCTAAAGGCAGAGCCCTTTGTTTCTGGCTCATTGGCAGCGTCCAAAGGTTGAGCCTCCGTCCTTCTACTGTGGACTTGGTTGATAAGGTTGTACTTACTAGCTTTAATGACAGGAAAATGAGAGAGGCTTTGTTTTCAAGGAAGAAAAATGATCTGCCAGGGAGAGTGGGCTGTCCCTTGCAGAAGGGAACTGTGGAGATTCTCTGATTGACCTGGCTGTGTAGGTGACAGGGTTGTACATTCTGCAGGTAGGGCCTTGGCAGGGTCTCAGGACTGAGATGGAACCTGTTTCCACAGAGCTGGTTTTGTGGCTGGGCTGCTGGGTAAATGCAGGATGCTTGCTGTGAATAGCACACTTCCTGTGTGGTGGTACCATTCTGTGAGTAACACGGAAGGTCTTCAGCATGCTATCCAAACAGGATTTGGTGTTTTCATTTTTGATGTGGACACCATGAGTGGCTGTTCTGTTGCTCTCTTTGTACATGGGGAAGTGTCTAGTGAGTGACCCGCCTCGTGGGGAAGCAGTTGTTGGTGTGCAGTGTTTCACAAGCCATGTTTCCTTAGGGCTCAAGGAAGGTGGCAAGAGGAAGAAGCAGAAGCAGAAAGAGGACTCGAAGAAGAAGAAGTCGACCAAAGGGAACCACTAGGCTGGACTTGGCGGCAGCCGCAGCCGCCGCTCTCGTGTGTGGTGCACACGCACACGGCAGCGGCATCCTTTCGGTGCCGCCCAGGGCCACTTCGCTTAGCAGGATTATGGACATGTGCCCACGGATCGGTAGGATCAGGGGTGTTGGAGATGGAGGTGACAATCCCGGGTGGCCTGTATAGTATAAGCTTGTGACACAGCCTCAGTCTTGTAACTTTGCTTTTACCCAACACTAAATCTGTAGCCTTTTCCTCTTGTTGTAAGGATCTGCCTTGTTCTCTTTAGCAGTCCAAGCCCTGCTCCAAGCACTGAAGTATTTGTAGCTGTAGGAGTCCAGTAGGGTTCAGTAGGGAGCTGGGTATGTGTTCATGACAGACTGTCTCCTGGCGGTGGTACAGTGTGCAGTTTTAGTACAGCGGAACTTACAGGTAATGTAAGCTGCGCCTTGAGCCATGGGTGTTAGGGTGCTTTGGATTCAGTACTCTGGCAACAAGAGGCCATCATGAGCCACTTCAGATGTAGAGTCTTTCCTTATATTTATTGTTCAATTCTTAATCTTCTCCAGATGTCAGAATTGACACCAGATATAGTTTAGTTTTTGGGAAATCTCATCTTTTCTTCTTGGAGAAATATTTGTCCTTCAGTCAAAAGGTTTTGCCTATCAATACCATTTCTAGCTTTCGTAGGTCAATGCCACTGGCTACTTACACAAACACAGGGCACACACAGGTATATGCAGAATAATCAGCTATCAAGCAAGAAGCTTGACCTTAGTTCTTCCTATTGCAAGTGTTGGCCCCTTCACAAGCACCATCCTGTCAAATCCATGCCATGCTGCCACCTAACCTGCCCTTTGCACTGAGCACCAAGTAGTTCTGATGCCGCCTCACTTCTGGGCTGCATGTGCCTCTTGGGGATGTGTTCCTTCCTCTTGGCCACGGGGATCTGTTACTCGACTTTGTCTCCTTGGAAGGGAGGGCATTATAGAAAGTGTTGGTGGGCTTGAGATGCCAGCAGTTGGGTCCAGCATTGTAGAAAGGGGGAGTTTTGTGAGTTATGGGCACTGCCGTAGCTAGGAGTCTGGGACAGGGTCACTTTAGGTTTGAGGGCACGACCATGAAGTGTTTGCTGTGTTTGCTTGGTTTTGATGGGAGGTGGTGTGGGCAGTTACCATGGAGTGTGGATTGGTATTAATGTGTGTTGTGGAAATATGATCCACAAGGCGTAATGTATTTTAGTGCTACCGACGTAAATAAAATGTAAACGTCACTGAGTCCAGCTCTCTTGTGGTCATTCCTTGCCTGTAAGTTAAACTGTTACTATGAAGAATAAAAGCAGGTCTTGTATTTTTTTAAATACAGTTTTATATATTTATTTATTTTGTTTGTGTGTATGTGCAAGGGTGTGCTATGGTGCATGTGTGTAAGTCAGAGGACAGCTTGTGGGAGTTGGTACCCTCCTCCCATGTGTGTTCTGGGGGCCTGATGTAGGCGGTCAGACTTGGTGGCAAACACTTGTACCCACTGAACTATCTCACCAGCTCCTCCATTTTTGATTATGAAGATAAAGTGACATTTTTGGGTCAAGTGTTGGTGTCCCATACAAAGGACAGTTGTAGCCCAGTGAGCATGGCTTTATGGACCAGCAGCCTGCTTGAGCATGCTGGGAGCCCTGGGGAGGTCCCTTCTCATCCTGGCTCCATGACTGTGACAATATACTGCTCAAGTCTCCAGTACTGAAGAGGAAGGTGCTGGGATGCATGTACCAGAGACCACTTCAGATGAGGCTCCTTGGCCACTCAGCCTGCATCCTAGCTGTTGATGGCATGGTCGTAGAGGTTTTAGGGACAGAGATACTACTACTTTTGCTATAGTCACTCCCTCAAGGCGAGTCACAGGTGTGTAGCCAGTAAGCACGCAGTGTTCATGTATGCATTGAGTCTTCGCATGTCTTCAGGTAGCCTGGCCTTCCCGATGAACTCAAGTCCAAGGGCAGCTCTTCCCTGTGCTGCTGCAATGTGACAGCCAAAAGGGAGGAGCCATCTGTAGGGCCTGCTGTGTGCTAGGCCTGTGCTTAGGTAAGGAGACAGAAAAGCCAGGGCTTCTGGGCCATACCTGGGCTGGGGCATTACACAGTCAGCCCTAGGTGTTCAGTAGTTCGCAGTGTGCTGGTCGGGCCAGGCTGATCACTGCCTCTTAGTGTGTGAGTGCAGGATCCTCCCAAGGGCAGTGAGTGCAGAACAGCATTGCTACTTGGCAAACTCCTGTGCATCTCACGTGACACTGTGTGTGCAGCCTTGTCTCCAGTCATCTTTGTGATCTTTTATGTGTTGGCTAGAAGGTGGGACTCTGGCGGTGGAGATGCCCTGTGGGGCAGGGGAGAGGGGACCTGGAGAGATCAGGACCATGCCCAGGGTCTGCCTGGTACTTCCTGGACCTTTCCACCTTTGGTGATGGGCTTCAAAGCACACCTGCACGAGTGAGTGTAAGCACAGTGAAGGCCCAAGGTCTGCACCACAGTGTCTCACAGCTGTAGGGCAGATAGGGAGACCCAGGAAGTGATGCTGTATTCTGGAAAGACTCTCTAGTTATCACCCAGTGTTTGAGCCAAGTGGCATTAAACGTCACAGTTGTAATCTCCCGTGGTAACGAAGGCCTTTAATTCTAGTACTCAGGAGGTGGAGGCATGTTGAAATCTGTGAGTTTGAGGCCAGCCTGTGCTATGTAGATCCAGGCCAATTAAGAGCTACTCAGCAAGACACACCCTCCCTGCCCCAGCTCCACCTCACTGCCCCTAAAGGAAAAGTTGTAATATATGGATTTAACAAGGTTTTACTTTGCAGATCATTTGGGAGGGGACCTCCTAATTTATCCCATTGGCTTCCATATTCAGTCCCTCCCTACTCAAGGGTCTATACTGTTGTGCATCCTACCTGGCTATTGGGGTTATCTGGTATCCTTGGATCTAGGTCTGGAGCAGTTCCTACCACTGGTGAAGATTTTCCCTTTCCTGTATTCTGCCCTAGAGATGATGCTGAGAATGTCCTGTGTGAATGTTCTCATAACCATTCCATCCAAAGGTGATGCTGGGTCTGCGACTAGCTGCTGCCCCTGAGATGTCCCTGTCAACTGACTCACCCAGAATGGTGCCACTCTATCTGAGAGCCATGATGAGGCAGGTGGGGCTGAGAGCCAGCCCAGGGTTGGTCACTGTAGACTATGTCAAATATGTAGCAGGTTCCATGTGGGCAAGCTATCTGCTTCCGCAGAGGCCCTAGATTGAGAAGAGGGCTGGGGCTATGACAGTGGCTTCCCTATGCTGCCTTGGAAAGTGCCTGTGGAGCTTTCTCTAGGCAGGTGCGTGACATCACCTTCCTTGGGAGTGCCTGACAATCTTCCATGCTGTCTTACCCCGGAGCCAGCTGTCCATCTCAATGAAGAGTGCTTCCCCATCACTGTGCTGCCAGTCAAAGATTAGTAGCTCTAGCTAATGAAGTCAATGGCCTGCCAGCTGAGCTGAGTACCAGCACTTGGAAGAGCAAAGCCCTCCACTCCAGCACCCTGGCCACCCCTAAAGGTAAAGTAAAATCAGGACACTTCTCACCCATAGGTGGAGAACAGATGGCAGGCTGGGGGAGGTGGTCTGCCTCTGGGCTCTGGACATTGCTGAGGGCCAGTTAGGAGAAGCTGGGGCTTGGGAAGATTCTAGTGCCCATGACTTCTGTATCCAGGTGGACTGAGGTGCTTTGGGAAGGGCAGGAGTGAGGGTGAGAAGAAACTGCATCTCCAGTTGTGAGGGAAGGACACTCCTCCAGAGAAATCTGAGGATCTGACATGTACTGCTACTTTAAAACAGGTTGAAGCCAGTTCCTGGGCCTGCTGTGACCCCGTGGTGGGTAGGATCTGTGTGGGCTAGCTCTGCCGTACGTAGTCTCAGTCCATCTCCATGTCGAGTAAGAAGCAAACGAGACAAGAGGTCTGACTGTGTCTGCCCCTTCCTCAGCTTCTTTCTCACGGCTGGGGGTCATGGTGGACACTCAGGGCTGCACGTCTGCAGACTACAAGCAAAGAGCCCACAGTCAGATAACCTTGTCTAGAAGTGGTTTTCCTAGAGTGCTGGGGACCATCCAAGGTGGAGGCCCCTTATCACCTGTTTAAAAATGTTACCTTGTACTGCTTTCCCCCCTTTTTTAAAACTTAGTTTTTATTTTTATTATTATTATTATTATTATTATTATTATTATTATTATCCCCCACCCCCACCCCCAGCTTGGTGGCACATGCCTTTAATCCCAGAGGCAGGATTTCTCTGTGTAGCCCTGGCTATCCTGGAACTCACTCTGTAGACAAGGCTGGCCTTCAATTTGGAGGTCTCCCTGCCTCTGCCTCCTGAGTACTGAAGGTGTGCCCCATCACTGCCTGGCTAAAATAAGTTGTTTGTTTTTTTTTTTTAAATATACAATATGATTCAGAGGTGGTTAAGAACACTGGCTGTTCTTCCAGAGGACTCAGGTTCAGTTCCCAGCACACACATGGCTGCTCAGAACTGTCTAACTCCAGTGTGAAGGGATCCAACGTCATTGCCTGGCCTCCATTGGCACTTTGACAAACATGCATGCAGGCAAATCACACACATAGAATATAAAGAAATGTTAAAAAGGGCAACCTTCTTAATAAAACGTACATAACATACAATGTGCCGATTTAAGTGCGGTGGTCTGTAGCCATTCTCCCCACTCCTCTCCAGAATGGTCTCTTTCTAAGCTGAAGCTCTGACCTGATTACGTACCGACTAGTTCCGGGAACCGGTCATTCACAACCCCCCTTCACTTTGTTTGAGACAGGCTCTCTCTGTAGAGCCCTGGCTGGCCAGGGACTCACTATGTACATCATCATGCCAGACATTGTTCTCTTTCTCTGTCTTTCGTGTGTGTGTGTGTGTGTGTGTGTGTGTGTGTGTGTGTGTGTGTGTGTGTGTGTGTACGAGTGCGCGCTAGCTAGAGAGTTTATTGCCTATTGCTTGACAGACCCTGTGGGGGGCTGGATGCATGGGCTGACTGCTTTACCAGGGCCATCTGCACCAGGCTCTTCCTTTCAGGTCGACTTTGCTGTTTGCCTGGTGTTGGGGATGGAATTCAGGACCTCATGCACACTAGGCACACCTCTGTCAGAGAGCTGTACCCCACTACCACAGCCCTGGGTTCTGAAGGAAGAGGAGGGGCAAGGAGTGCCTGTAATGGCCATGGAGACCCAGCCTGACCATGTCTGCAGGTGTCTGTGCCAAAGACAAAACTCTAGTGTGGGGCTGAGGCCTATCTGGTGCACTGAGGAAGAGGTTAAGCCCACACAGGCAGATGGAAGAGTGGTTTCTGCAGCATGAGCTTGGAAGGAGGCAGAGAAGACCATAGCAAGGGCCACATTTCCCACTGTCCCGTGTGTACTGCTCCTGTAGTTAGAGGACAGGCTGGACATGAGGTGGGCTGAGGGGGCAGCCTATTTCCATGCATATTGTAGGGATACCACATGCACACCTTAGATGCTCAGCCACTCCCGGGATTCTGGCATCTCCTGGGTGGGTGCATTAAGTGGTGGATTGGGTGGTGTCTGCAGGGTGCCGACGGGATGAGACTGCTGTCCAGCTGCTGGACTTGTTTTCTCTACCTGCTAGGTCAGGGCTGCCCCTGCCTAGACTGCAGACCGTGAATCTTTCTTGGAAAGCAAAGAGCATATTGTGTGGCCATTGTAGTGGGGTTCAGATCAGAAACTTACTTACGGCGCAGGAGGATGAGTCCAGGGCCAGGGCTGGTTCCTCCTGAGGCTTCTTTCCTTGGAGATAGAATCTTTTCCCAATGTCTCTCTGCTTTGTCTGTTCTGACCTTAAATACCGTTTTTTTTTTTTCTGATAGTCACATTCTGGGGATAGGGCTTCAACTAGCAGACTCTGGGGCACAACAGTCCAGCAGGACAGAGTGTAAGCCTGAACTTCCCATTCTTCCTGTCAGCTGGCTCAGTACCATGCTCACTACACATTCTGCTCGTCTGGAGCCACGCTCAGGCTTCCCCTGCCTCTTGCAGGTTCCTCGACTGGTGAGGGCCTCCAGATGGACAGCCATGCTTCTGGGCCTTAGAGTGGCCGTGTGTCCATCTTCACCCTCACCCTTTTGTCATGGGCCTTTGCTCTCCCCACAATGCGTATTTGTAGTAGACAAGCAGAATTTGGTTTGTATGACATAAAAAATGTCTTTCTGGTGGATTAGTCTTTGTGCGGTGACACGGGGTGGCATTGGTGACATGGGACAATGAGTCTTTCTGATACCGAGAAAGTGGCTTTGATTTATGGTATCGGTGTTCAGCTCTGTAGGTTTGGGCAGATGGGCTAAAATACCATCCTGGCTTTTCAACTGGTTTGAGCTGGCTCTATGAGGCCAGCTTGCCCATGAGTACCCCAGGATGGGCAGGTCCAGGGAGGACCCTCCCAGTCCATGCATAAGGCCTTTAGCTCGTGGGTGTGTGTTGTGGAGCTCTTCAGCTTCTGCCCTGGTTGTTGACTGGGTATTCAGGCTGGGGTGTGTAGCCATTGTCTGGGGAGCCTCCTGTTTAGGGACACTGGAGGCAACTGTTAGAGAAGACATATGCTCCAAGATGACAGATCCCTGGGTCCATGGACAGGCGTGGGGGCTAGTTTCATCCCCAGTATATCCCAGCCCTGTCCTGTTTGTGGCACCATTCATACTGGGTGGGCAGCAGGCAGCCTGGAACACAACCTAGCTAGTTCTCCCAGCCCAGACACAGTCTATAATTGCCTTAACTAGGGTCTTTCCATAGAGTCCAGTCACAGCTTTGTTCCCAGAACCTGCAGGTGCCCTGTTGGGGGCTGCAGATCCTGGAATGACCTCTTTGGGGATGGCTAGAGCCTGTGACTTCCTTCCAGGAGAAGATACTGTGTGGGGGTCTGCAGCAGGCTGGATCACCAGGCCACAGAGCCTGGGTCCTCCCTGTCAGCCCCCTGACTGAGGAAGGCATGGCTGGCTCTGGAGCATGGGCCTCCCTGAGAGGTTTCCTTCTCTGTCCTGCATCCCTGAGCCTTTAGGTTCCCTGGAGCTGGGAGCTGGACCAGGGCAGCCTGCTCCAGCATCCTGTTTGCTGCTGTCTGCTTCCCACCTGACTTGACGGTCAGGCCCCACAGACTTGGGAAGTAGGATGGAGCCAGGAGAACAAGACCATTATTTAGGGAAAGAACTCACCAGATAAGGGCAGGCAGGACCTGGACATAATGCCATTGTTGTGTCATGGAGCCCTGCAGCCTGACACTCAGAGAGTGTCGTGTGTTCATGAGTACTGTCGCTTATGAGGGCTGCTCTCCATCTCTGCCCCTCCCTGAGATGTTCTGGTTTCTGCAGATTCAAAATGGCTCCTGAGAAACCTCACACCCTGGGGTCCCTGGATGTGACCCTATGGGAGCTCAGTCTTTGCAGACAGTTAAAGGTCTAGACAAGCCTTTGTTTGCTTTGGGGTGGACACTGGGGCCAGTGCTAGGTTGCTAGGTGTAGGAGACGGGTGGGGTGGGGTTTGAGACAAACACAGACAGCTTTGTGAAGAGAGCAGCAGAGTGGGAGTGTGGGGCAGGAACCAGGTCGCCTGAAACCTGAGACCTGCCACTAGAGTGGAAACTTGGAGAGAATAGGTGTAACCTCCAAGTGTGGGGCCAGTTGTCACTGCAGCCTCAGACACAAGGCACGCACTGCGTGCCCTGGGTATGCTGCTGTGAACTGGAAACTGGGCTGAGCGTGTCTTCTGTGTCCTCGTTCCTAAGTGTCACTACATAAAAACGGTTATTTAATATTGTGCGTGATGTGTTTGTGGGGCACACTCATGCCACAGTGCACATGTGAAGGCAGAGTGACAACCTTCCCAGGAGTTCTGGGGATCACTCAGGTCCTCAGGCTGTGTGGAAAGGGTCTTTAACTGCTGAGCCATCTCACCTCTCTAGCCTAGATGGATCCTTCTTCAGATGGGGTTTTGTGTTGCTGGGCTGGCCTCAAACTTGCTTTATTTTTTAAAAATGTGTGTGTATGTGTGTGCACACACACAAACACACACACACACACACACACACACACACACACACACACACACACACACACAGATGGCCACAGAGGTCAGAAGGGGGGCATCACATCTAGAACAAGTGATGGAATGCTTACTAACATGTGTGCTGAGGTCTGAACTCTGATAGGACAGTAGCTCTTAACCTCCAAACCTGATATCCAGGCACAAATAAAATATTTGGTGAGAAAGTCTCACCAAGAATCTAAGTACTTCTCAGAGAAAAAAAAAACAAACCTCTGCCCAGTTGTTTCAGGATGCAACATTTTAAGTGGTCACAAGAGGGCGCCTCAACAAAAGAAAACAGGACCACATGGATCAGGGCCTGTTTCTGAAGGTACACACCAGCATGATCACATGTATGTGTGTGCACACACTAATACCTGTACTCAAAAAGCATGCTCATGTACATAAATGCATGCATGAACATACAGTTCACATATATTCTCACACAAACGTGCAAGCATACACACACACTTATACAGGGGCACTTGGATGTGCATACAATGCACATGTGAACACACACACTCACATACACACTCACACAAAGACACATACACACTTGTATGCTCACATATATGAACATTTATGTGCATGCAAGTGAACTCTTGCACAAATGTGTATAGAAGTAAAGGAGTGCCAAAGACAGTGGTAAATGTAGTCCTTCTGTTCTCCCACACTTGCGACAAGTAGTGATTTGTGTTTTCTGATTAATAGAGAAAAAATAAAACCCACTGTTAGTATTTCCAGTCCTTTCTCTGTACATTAATCCTGTCACCTGCTGAGCTTGATACCGCCCCAAGTACACTGACCAAAGAGACTACTGTGGCCCCAGAGCTGCTGGGTCGGCCCCTGGCTGCAGGGACAGAGGGTGGCATCCATCTTCCATGTCGCAAAACCCATTTCAACGTTGTTTAGGAAGGAAGCACACAGTGGAACTCCCCTGCTGGCTCAGAATTGTGCTCACCTGAACATCCTATTCTCCAGGGCGCAGATAAGGAATGGGGCTGACAAGGTAGATGGGGGGGGGGGGGGTCTCTGTCTTCCTGGTTTTCCGTCTCTTCCCTCCTGGACTGTCCAGTGTGAGCCAAGTGTGTGCCACCTTGTATCCCTGACTTTCTATAAATTGTGTGGAAATTAAGCTGTAGAATAAAAAGAGAGAACCCCCCAAATATCCCAGCCCTAATCATATCCGTAAGAAAAGTCATTGCCCCTCACGTGATGCCCCCTGCTCCCTATCTAAGACACAAGAGTAGGGGGACATGAGGTGGACGAGTCTCAGAGTCAGCAGCGACACAGGAAGTCAGAGCAGCCTGCATAGACTGGCTGCAGAAACTTGGTTTTTGCATCAGAATCTCTGGCTCATACTGGCTTTGAACTCTCAGCCCTCTGGTCTTAGCGTTCCCAGGGCTGGGGTTACATGTGTGTATACCACAAGTAGCACCAGACTTTAATTTTAAATTAAATTATATGTTAAATTTCATCTATTTAGGTTTTTATTGTTGTTTTGTTTTGTTTTTTGACATGGTTTCTCTGTGTAGTCCTGACTGCCTGGAACTCACTGTGTAGACCAGGCTGACCTAGAACTCAGGGATCTGTCTCTGCCTCTCAAGTGCTGGGATTAAAGGCATGAGCCACCATACCCAGCAAAATTTTATTTTATTTTAGTTTTTTGATTCAGGATTTCACTATTGAGGGGGACCTGCTTCCTCTTATTCCCCCAGGGTACTCTTGAGCAGGGAGAAATGAGAAATATGTAGATAGAATTCTAGAGGAGAGAGACAGACAGAAAACACAGGATATTCTTGGGAGGGCCTGGGTCCAAACCCACCAGCCCCTTCTGTCTCTTCTAAAGAGCTATTTAAAGGAATGCCCAGGGGTGGAACAAAAGACCTCCCCTCAGCACAGCCAAATGTAGACCATTCTAGACACCTGGTGACCATGCATGTGGTTAAGCCATCCTCTAAAGCAGCCCTACTGTGTAAAGCAAGCTTAGCTCTCAATAGGAAACCTTTGTGGGCTCCCACACACTATGTGGCTCTGGCTGGACTGAAACTCTATGTAGACCAGGCTAGCCTCAGACTTTGAAATCCACCTGCCTCTGCCTCCAGAGTATTAGAATTAAAGGTATGTACCACACCTAGACCCAGGTTTTGATTAAAAAAAAAAAACAAACTTAGAACATTTTAGGTGTGTGTGTGTGTGTGTGTGTGTGTGTGTGTGTGTGTGTGTGTGTTACGGGTGGGTGCTATGCACAGTGGGCATGTAGAGATCAGAGAACAACGGAATTGTCTCTTCCACCAAGTAGGTCCCAGGGAATGAACTCAGGTTGTCAAGCTTGGCAGCTACAACCACTGACCCATCTTTCCTGCCCTCTGGCTTCAGTTTTGAGGAAGGTCAATTGACTTATGATTGACATGAGACTAGTTAGCCGAGGCTCACGTGAAGCGTGCTGTTAGAACATGACAATGACAGTGGGCTCTCCAGCACCTTTCTAACTCCAGAAGCCTTTGGGAGAGGAGACTCCACTTAGGCACACCCCAGCTGCCTTCTAGACATAGGTTCAACACACGGCAGCTGGTCTGGGACCAGGAAGGGTACAGCTAGGACGTTCACTGTCTCCTCCTTTTGTGCTCTTAGACCTTGTTCATCAGTTTTTAGCTGTATTGAGAGACACTTAGCTGTAAGTGCTGTACACCATGGAGAACAGAAATCCAAGACAGACTCGAGGCTGAGATGATGTCACACTGAGCTAGGCAGCTGTTGTATTTCTCTGTATCTCTGTTACACAAGGTTGGGTATCCATCCAGATGCTAACATCGGGGCCAGGCTGAGCCCAGTATAAGGAGACTCTCCTGTGGGTACCTCACCTCTGGCAGCCTCTGCTATCTCTCTTTGCGTTACTGGTTCTGTGCATTACATCTGGTTTAGTCAGAGATGAACTCGATTAGGTTGCAGCTCAAATGTTAGATCATGAAACAAAACTGTAAAAAATAAATTGTCATAAAGATAGGACCACTTGGGGCGCTAGAGAGATGGCTCAGCAGTTAAGAGCACTGACTGATTTTCCAGAGGACCTGGGTTCAATTCCCAGTACCCACATGGCAGCTCACAACTGTAACTCCAGGATCTGACACACTCACACAGACATACATGCAGGCAAAACACTAATGCACATAAAATAAAAATAAATTTAAAAAATGACTACTTGGATGAAACAGTAATTGCTTTGAAATAAATACTTTTGTTACCACTTTCAAGGACTTGTATTAAACAAAAAGTTTCAAATTTGGTATGAATAGCAGTAGAGATTATAGTTGTCATAAGAAATCATGGAGCCAGGTGACAGTGGCACACACCTTTGATCCCAGCACTTGGGAGACAGAGCCAGGTGGATCTCTGTGAGTTCGAGGCTAACCTGGCCTACAGAGCGAGACCTAGGACAGGCACCAAAACTACACAGAAAAACCCTGTCTTGAAAAACAAAAACAAACAAAACAACAACAACAAAAAGATTGATGGTTGCCAAGAAAAAATCCACATACAGTAGATCAGTGGTTCTCAACCTTCCTATTGCTTTAACCTTTTAATACAGTGCTTCGTGTGGTGACCCCCGACCATAAAATTATTTCATTGCTACCTCATAACTGTAATTTTGCTACTGTTACGAATTGTAATGTAAATATCTGATATGCGACCCCTGTGAAAGGGTTGTTCCATGCCAAGGGGTCATGACCCACAGGTTGAGAATCACTGTAATAGATGGAGAAAACTAACTTAGGAATTTAGAGCATTTGACTTTGAAAATCTTATGGTATTCAGTTCTTTCCTTAGTGGCAGACAGATCTGCTGTTTCTAGAAGGAGCTGCCTGCTTAGTTTTTCCAAAGTCTCCATTGGAGCTGGGCATAGTGACACATGCCTTTAATCCCAGGGCTGGGTGAAGGCAGGCGGTCTCTGTCAAATTTGTCAAGGCTAGCCTCTTCTACATAGTTAGTTTCAGGCCAGCCAGGGCTGTATGGTGAGGTCTTCTCTGTCTACAAAAAAAAAAAGAAAGAAAAACAGAGGGTGGAGGAGGAGAAGAGGAGGCAACCTTTACTTCCTATTGAGTATGTACTTCCTGTTTCATTTTAATCAAACTTTCACTTGCTGGTCTGAAGAGTCACAGGCTTTAGTGTCCGTCTCCACACCCCAGTCTGTCATGCACACCTGCCCCTTCTGGAACAATGGTTCCCCATTCTCTGCCACCCTTTTCTCTTTGCTTGTGGTTGTATCCATGGTTCAAGCAGTCACAGAGGAAGGAGGACGTGGGAACTTGTGGACAGTCAGCAGAGTCTTGAGAATCACCCCGACCACACGTACATAGCAATGAGCTGTGCTGACATAAAGGTCAGCCACAAGAGCCTGGGAACAGGCAATCTCTATTTATGCAACAGCTGGATGTTGCTAACGATAAAATAGCCAGTGTAAAAAGGCACCATGAAAACCAGGTTGCACAGCGAAAATAACAGAGTAGTTCTTAAGCAATTGGAACATGAAAAGAAGCCACTTAAACATGCACAAAAAAGAGTATCTGAGAGGTACTCATGATGCTCGAGCTGGGCGGGGAGCTCATGGGGAGGATGGAGATGGTTCCTCCACTACCCACCCCTACTGCATTCTAGAGCCACAGAGCCTTCTCGCAGGTGGCCTTTGTCCCAGGGCCACAACCCAGACAGGGAGTCACTAGCCCTGTGCCATCAAGCTGCACCTAGCCGAACAATGAGCAGTTAGTTCCACAGGGAACAATTCTTACAATTGTTTTTATTATTATTGTGTGTATTGAAGGGTGGGGTCTGAAGACAACGCCTGTGAGTCAGTTCTCTCCTTCCACCGTGCATTCTGGGACTTGAACTCAGGTCTTCAGGCTTTCAGGTGGGTGCTTTTACCTCATGAGAACATCTTGCCAGGCCATGAGCAGCTTTAAGTATCCAGTGCCCCATTGTCTTTGAATGGTTAGAGTTTCTGTATTTCACCCTACGAAGTATGTTGGAGTCCTCTCTGCCAAGATGAGCTCCACAGGTTGGCTGACTAGGGATGGTGTTCCTGTTTGCTCCGTGGCTTCGTTGTTTAGGGGAACACATATCATGGCGTGGAGGAATATGTGGCTCTTTAAAACAGCTGATTTGTTTTGATTTCTGCTGTAGACTTTTATCCAACCAGGCAGACAGCAAGGATACTGACTGGGTCTGTGGTGTTAGTGGCTCCTGAGCAGCCAGGGGTTGGTGCTTGGGGGCCTCAGAAGAGGATTCAGCTAAGGAAGCATTACAGGTGTGGCCACCTGACACCCTTCAAGTCAGTGTCCCCATGCCCACATGAGGTCATTGGGTCATTTTAATGATACAAGGTCACAGATGATCCTGTTCTCACTTTGCTGATGTTTCTGATCCCCTCCCCACCCCACCTTGGACAGTGGTCAGTAGTGTTCACATCTGTGTCTGTGTGTTGAGCCTGGGGTGCTTTGAAGGGTCCACATGAACTCTAGAATATGGGTGGGTCTAGAATCAACCTGTTGCTGAAAGTGGCTTTTCCACTTGACCTTAGGGAAGCCATCATTTCCGAGGAAAGCACCAGCAGCTTTTCAGATGACATCAGTTTGAGGATGTTGAGGAGGGGGAGGAGGAGTCTCCCCTACACTGGTCTGAGGCTGCCTAGGAGTGTTGTACTGGCCAGAGTGCCTGTTGGCTTTGAGGGTACAGGGTGAGGAAGGGTGGCAGGGCTTTACAGGTTTGTCCTAGGTGCTTTCCAAGGTCCTGATAACCTTCAATTCTGCAGTTCAGCCTAGAGCAGTGAGCTCCAGAGAATCCCAAGACATTCTGTCTTTGCTTGGCTGTGGAGGCAGTGTGGACGCTGCATGGTGTCCACTCAGCATCTGGGCAGACACAGGGCAGGCCAATGAGCTCTATGTTCTAGATCAGTGCCACTTTCCCATGAGTCCCAGCGGCTAGCATGCTGCTCAGGAGGGTATGACTGAGTTGTCCTGTGAAGTCTGGGAATATAAGGTACACGAGCTAGCAAGATGGCTTTTTCTTCACCTGACACAGACACTGTCACTGCTTTGCCTGGAGTCGACAAGAGTCATCGGAACCACCTCACACTAAAGGCGTCAGGAATCTATGTGATGCTTGAAGGCTCGGAGCTGGTCTCAGCTGCCTGGAGGCCACTGTGGTGTCGTGGGTGGTTATGATTCCTAGAGAACTGTGCGGGCAGCTTGCTGCACATCTAGCCCTGGCTCCATCAAGAGGAAGCTGGGGACCATGTGGTAACTGCTGTGACAAGGACCATTTCTAAGGGAAAAAAGTGAAGCTTTCAGAAGCAAGGCCCCGGGAGCCTGAGAGATGGCTCAGCAGTTAAGAGCACTGGCTGTTCTTCTAAGGACCTGAGTTTGAGTCAAAGTATCTACATGGCAAGGGTCACACTCTCTATGGATCAAACACTGGCAGCTTTGATAAAAAAATTGGCTCTGGAGGTGACCTCCACATGGCTTTTCAGGTTTCAGTGGCTCTGATAGTCACTCACACACAGCTTGTGGGTTTCAGTGGCTCCAATGGTATCCTCCATAAAGAACTTTGTGTTTCCCACATTGCTTTGCAAGTTTCTAGTGGTTCCACCAGTGTCCTCAAACTGCCAAACATAGAAGAAACACATTCTCTTCACAGGACCACAGACCCCAAGATCAAGTGGCAAGGGTCAGGTGAACTACATTTGGTCGTGAGGAGTCAAACACCAGTGTGGTGGTTTGAAAGAAAATGCCCCCTCCAAGGGAGCAGCACTATTAGGAGGTGTGGCCTTTTAGAGGAAGTGTGTCACCGTGAGAGCAGGCTTTGAGGTCTCTTTTTCTCAAGCTTCCCTCAGGGTGACAATCAGTTGACTTCCCGCTGCCTTCTGGTCAAGATGTAGCCAGCTCCATATCTGCCTGCACACTGCCATGCTCCCCATCGTGATGATAATGGACTGAACCTCTGAAACTGTAAGCTGCCCCTCAGCTAAATGTTTTCTTTGTAAGAGTTGCTGTGGTCATGACGTCTCCTCACAGCAATAAAACCCTAACTCAGAAAACCAGGCCTGTCTAGAGCACCCCTCGAAGTCTCATACCAGATGGTTTCCATGGTGATCCCTCCAGTGCCCTCACTGGAGGATTTCCCTCACACTAGCAGTCAGGCACTCTTCAGAGGTCATGTGATTCTTGGAGCACTTGACAATGAGATGGCATTCTAGTGACTCCGTTTGCATGCTGTGTTGATGGGCACCAGGCGGTGTGGCAGCTGGCAGGGCTCTTTATAAACACTACTGGCCTCCCGCGTCAGCTAGAGCTTCCGCAGCTTGAACTCACATCACACGCTCTCCCTTTCATCCCCAAACACCTCTTCCCCGTTCTCCGTCCTCCACCATCAGCCCCTGAGCAGCCACGTGCCTTACCCTTCCCGTCCTCTCCTGGTGGGCGGAGCGGCTCTGCTTCAGCTCCTGTTGCTAGGACTCTGTTGCTAGGATCCGGCTGTCTCCATCCTCGGCGGGAAACGTGGAATGAATTATGGATGGCTGATTCTCTCAGAGGCCTGACCTGTAATGCGGATGAGCTCAAAGCGCCCCCTTTTCTTCTGGTTTCTTAAGGGAAAAAATAATCAGTTTTAAATCTGAAGCAGTGCTGTTCAAGCCCCAGTTGCCCCCGGCGGTGGCTTCTGATGAGGTGGGTGATAATTCTCACACAGAGGGCCCCGGCCAGGCTCTGCTGTTTGTCCTGGGTGCTTTGCAGGATTTTCTCTGGGCCTGTGGCCCTATGGACCACTCTCTTTTTTTTCTCTCTCTTTTCATGCTGAGAGGTGAAATGGGGTATAAATACTAGGTGTGACATTTTCTAAGTACATGGCATTCTCCACCTCTGGGACCCAGTGCAGACACTGAAGGCCAGGTCTCAGGCCCTCCTCCTTTCTCTTCCCTCAGTTAGTGACTCCTTTTCCAGCCCCTACCCCAGAAGGCCCAGGGCTTTTGTGTGCACAGGTGAAGGCAAGAGAGGGCTGCGCAGGAAGGGCCTGCACTGCAGGGTCACTGTCAGCACAGTGGCCTTGGAACTACCCTACTGCCCTGAGCCCGGAGGACAGAGGCTGTGTTCCCTATCCATTTTTCCTTTCCAGCATCCAGGGGCTGTGTCCCTGAGAGTGGATGTCAGGAGGAAGTCTCAGCCCTGAGTGACCGGCCCATGTATCCCATGGGGCCAGTTCTAGACTCTAGTATGGGCAGCAGTGTTGTTGTGATAAAGGTTGCCCAGAACCATCGACAGGATCTTGCAGCATGAAGAGGCACCAACTGGCTGTGAGAAAGTCTTTGGTTTGCTCTGGAAGGATGTTCAGTGGGCAAAATGCTTGCAGTGCAGCCTGTCTACCTGAGTTCAGATCCCTAGCACAGACACACGTACACACACAGACACTGGGTATACCAGCGAAGACAGGTGGATGCCAGGGGCTTCTTGACCAGCCAGTCTACTGAAACAGTGAGTCCAGGATCAGTGAGAGACCTTGTCTTAGACAATAAGATACTGTGGGGCAGGGCTGGCACACTCCTTTAAGGCCAGCACTCGGGAGGCAGAGGCAGGCAGCTCTGAGTTTGAGGCCAGCCTGGGCTACAGAGCTAGTTCCAAGACAGCCAGGCTACACAGAGAAACCCTGGCTCGAAAGAAACCCTTGCCTCTCCAAAAAAAAAGGAAGCCACCTAAAGTCGGCGTCTGGATTCCATACGTGCACACACAGGCCCCACACCTTAGAGAGGGAGGGGAGAACATTAAAGCTCAAGAGTAGCTGGAGAAATGGCTCAGCAGTTAGAGGCACTGGCTGCTCTTGCAGAGGATCAATTCCCAGCACCTACACAGCAGCTCCCAACTGTCTGTCTCCAGTTCTAGAGGATCCAGTGCCTCTTCACCAGGCACGCACAGGTAGTGCACGGACATAGGCAGACCAAACACCCACACACACAAAAACAAGTTATTTATTAGACAAATCTTTAAAAAAGAAAGGTGTTCCCAATTATTTATGTGACCAGGGATGAATATCCAGACTGTAACATAAAGAACTCAAAAAATTAAACACCGAACTTTCTTCTCCAAATTATCCAGTCAATAAGCAGGCAAATGAATTGAATACACAATTCTCAGAATAAGAAGTACAAATGGCCAATAAGCATATGAAATAATAGATGTTCACGGCATCGTTACCCACCAGGGAAATGCAAATCAAAAGAACACGGAGATTCCATCTCTGGGCTGTCAGAATGGTCTTGCTAAATGGAAAGCCAGACTCAGGAATATCCCCCCGCCCTCCCACCCTCTCTCTCTCTCACACACACACAAGTAGAACAGGGACCATTTGGGTAGAGGAAGGGCCTAGAGGGAGGAGGGAGCTCCCAGGACAGGGTAAGAGGGTCAAATGGTCAAAGAGCCTGACAGCCTTGCACAACGATGTCATATAGAAAAAGGAAGTGTCATTCTGTCGTTCTGAGTTTACACTAATAAAGAAAAGAACCATGGGCAGGTGAGCTCAGAGAGACTGGGATTCAAGAAACTGAAGCCACCACCTCAGAACAACAAGGGGGCGTGGACACAGGCCTGAGCAAATCATACCAGATGGCCTGGACCCAACCCGTCCATGCAGGCACCTGGTCAGTTGATTCCTCCAATGAAACGCGGTACGGTACCATCGTAACTGTCAACAGAGAAACCACAGCTCTCACCTCAGAGCAAAGAAGAGTTCTTCTGCAGCCATTAGAGTGACCATTGTCCCGAACACAGATTATGTTACCCCAAATTTCATGTTCCTGTTCTGCTACTTTTATAGCTTGAAGTGAGCCGTGGAGAGAACATCTGAGTCAGAAAGCAGCAAATGCCACAGGTCAGGGCTTTTTTTTGTTTTTGTTTTCTTTCCTGAGAGCTGAGTATTAAACACCTGTCAGTGACCCACTAAAACTTCCTAATACGACATTTCTTTTCATGGGCAAATACATCTGGGATTTAGAATCTAATATGTGGACCCTGAGGTCTGGGAGTGAACTTGATTTAAGGTTAGGAGCACCAGCTTTCTTCCAGAGGAGCTGGGTTCAATT
>CABHPP010141393.1:9510-49479 GCA_902168425.1 Peromyscus attwateri | reverse complement strand
TTTTTTTTTTTTTTTGAGAGTGTCTGGGAACATATGCTTGAGACAACGTTTTAAAACCACTTTATAATCCCTGAAACTTTACTAAAATTGCCTATAGAAATAATTTACTTAAAGTTGATATTAATTATCTGCCCTTGCTATTATTTCTATTCCTCTAACTCCATCCCTTCTTTCTGTACTTAGTCCAATAGGACTGAAGTACTAACATTGTCATAATGAAGTAGAATTACCTTTTGATTACTATGGAACTATAATTTAGATAAATACTCAAAATTACATTTCTAGAATTCTGGGGACTGATCTTCACCATAACAATGAATAATGAATGTCTCTGCTACTGTATCCCCTCTCCTTCTAAATTAATAATTCTATAATCCTTACTAAGAAACATTTGAAAACTATTTCAATTTTAAAGTCTTAAAGTGATTTATATAGGTCGATTACACAAAGCAAAATGAACCAGTCAGGAAAGGTGTGACCACTGTACAATAGTGACATAATTGTGAAAGAAGTATTCAAATACTTTGTAATTTGATCTGAGTCCTGTTCCATAGGATTCAGATTCATGTCTGGTGTTGAAAACCTCGTCAAAAAACTCATGGCTGGGGATGTCATAGGCCTTAGGACACAACTGACTACTATTGTTTAGCTAAAGTGACATAGCCCAAAACTGACTTATAAGTGTTTTTCAGTGTTTCTGTTTATGCCTACAGACAAATGTTACTCTCAGATTTAATCAGAGATGCTTTCTTTAGGAGTGAATAGAGATGAATGCAGAGACTCACGGATACTCAAGGTACTGAGAGTAAAAGACAGTTGCATACCTTCTTAGCTTTGGGGAACATTATGGAAGTGGGAGTGAAAAGAACATAGGGATTTACAGATAAAGAAAGTGCATTGATAGTCTCGCTTCAAGACTATCAAATGGTATAACAAAGCCATTTCAAACATGACCTCACAGCTGCTGTCATTGCCTACACTTTGCCTGCACAAGACTGGTCCTATAAATAGTCCATCATGGATCTAGGTGTCGTTCATGGAGTCCTACCCTTTCCTGCTAAGTTATTGGCTACTGATGGATTTGAGCAAGGTGTAATTATTGTCTTCAGTCATGTATTCATTTGTGAGCTCACCAGGCTCCAATGGATTGTTCCAAACCCATGGTCAAACTTTTTATAATTAGTGCATTACAAAACAAAAAGACACAAATGTGGGAAAAGAACATATACAAAGTAATCCACCATTAAGTAGATGTGAGGTAGAGTTCAGAATAATCCGAATGCACTATTTACATGCACAAAATTTCAAAGAACAAATTTAATCAAGACAAAAAGAAAGATTAGGAAGTACCTTCCTAAAACAACTAAAGTCTACTACTACTTTCAGATATAGTACAAAAGTGTTGGCGTTTTCACAGGCAATCAGTTTATCCTATAAATGGCAATTTAATTTTTTACTTGAGAAAAATATAAAGTGTTTTTTTTCATATACTGGTTCAAATTAGAGAAATGTATAAAGTTTGCCTTCCTTTAGCAACTATTTTAGTTTTATCCTCCCATAGATCATCACAACAAAATTTCATTCAAGGACCTAGTAAATATATTAGTACATTAAAGACATAAAAACTTCTAAAAAGCTCCATATGGTTGATGAATAGAGCCTACAATCCTCTATAATAATAAAAGTTTGGGTTAATTTGAAGATAAAAACTGTCGATTCAAAATCCACTTACATAATAGTGATTGTTAGTATTGATTATCAAATTGACACAACCTGTATTAATCTGGTGAGAGAGTCTCAATGGGGAATTGTATATGTTATGTTGTCTGTGAGCATGTCTGTGAGGAATTGCCTTAAACTGATTTATTGATTTAGGAAAACCCAACTCACTGTGGGCAGCACCATTCCCTACACAAAGCGTTATGAACCATTTGAGTGGAAAAGGGAGCTGAGAAGATGCAAGCTATCAGTTGAGAATGCAAGCATTCATTTCTTGCTGTTCTTGGTGTGACAAGCTCTGTGAAGTTCCTGCCTTGAATTCCTTACAATGATTGACTGTAATCTATAATTGTAATCTGAAATAAAGCCCTTTCTTCCCCAAGTTGCTTTTTGTGTCATGGTATATTTTCAAGCAACATAAATGAAACTGGAACAAAAATCCAAGGAAATGTCTTACAAATACTTTCTATTTTTCGTATTTATGCATTTTTGTGTGTGCATATTTGTGTATGTTTATGGGTATATGTATGCATGTGGATGTTCATGAACTAGTGTGTAAATGCATGGGAACATTAGAGGGCAACCTCGGTTGTCCCTCCTAAGGTCGACAGCCACCTTTGTCTCACTAAACTTTGGGCTTGCCAAGTAAATTAAGTTAACTAGCCAGTAAAATCCCATGGCTCCTTTTCTCATTGCCCTGTACCCCCAGCAATGCATTTCATCGTCTACACTGAGGGTTAAAAATTGAACTGGAGTCAGCATCATGTATGGTAAGCACATCAACAAATGAGTTATCTCTCTAGCCCTACCTTCTAAATTTTAAGATTCAAGTTGATAAGAAAATGGACTCAACCTCAAAAAACATGTGTTTCCCACAAAACAATATGGAAGCAAACTTACTTGCACACACACATGCACACACTAACATACCCAGATGTATAGGCCTTCGTTCACTTTCTATTTTCACGAATAATCATCTCCTTTGTACACCGAACCATCCAAACAATTGTATCTAAGCAGAATTATATATTTCTGTAAAGTAAACTCATTCCTTCACTACAAATTTTTGGCTCATAACATAAAAACTTATACCAGCTCAGCATAACATTTCTTCCCATGAACTTAAAGCTAGCTATGAGTCAATATAATCTCAAACTCATGGTTCTCCAGAATAAAGAAGAAGTAAACTTGAAGTTGTTATGGGTAGTGGCTATTTTTCCCTTATGAACAGTTTCATGCAACTAATATAATGGGAAGCAAATAATTTTAAATCACCAAATGTTTCTCTAAAAGAACAAAGGTAATGATTTTTCACTGTAAGAATTTTAAATGTATCCTTAATGCCTTAGCTTGTTTCTGAAGCTTCTGCAGTAGAATGGGAAAAGGGCATATATGATTCAGTTCTCCTCCTAAAAGATACTGTTGAATTATCTTTGTTATTGTATTTCAAGTTCATAAAATAACTATTACCTTGAATTGTCCCTTGACCTAAATCTAATGTTGTTCTGTTTTGTTAGTAACAAGAGGCTATTTTTCAGTGTTTTAGATTTCTGTCTAAGCACAAAATAAAAGTGACAAACAGAAATTAGACCTCTGTTTCTTTGAGCTGATCCTCTCAGGATGATTTAAATCAATCAGTCAAATGTTGCTGATGGTGAAAACATTGGATCCGGGGGAAGCCCATGGATAGCTGTAGCTTGTTCAGCTCTCCCACTGAAGAGCATTGAGGGAGCTTTTGAATTATCACTACTCACCAGGATGAGCACTGACAAACGGAACATCTTCATCACATAAATTCTGACTTCCTCATGAGACAAATCCAATCACATGGAAATGTAAATTTGCTCTATCATTGATAATTTAAAAATTTTTAGTTTTAATATGTAGAATGAAAAGATTGGTTATTAAAGGTGTTAAAGGTATAGATATTTGAAAGCAGAATGCTGACTATGCTTCCTTTATTTTTATCTCTATTCTAAGTAATCATTGTATGGAACTAAAGACTGCCTACTAAAGAGACTTTGGATTCCTTCAAGATTAATATGGATCAAGTTTGATCAGGTGAGAGCTCCTAAAACTCCACAAGTGCTATCTATCAGCAAAGGTTACTGCTGATCTTCCCAGGACTTGGTCATTATCTCAAAATTTTCTCTCTGGGCCCCTAAAGATACATTGTACACAGGCAGCAGGAAGAAGTATGGAGAAAACTACATTCACATTCCTAAAAATTGTTGGTTATGTGGTAGGTTATAGATGTTTGTTATCATTTAGGGGAATATAGAATATTGACACAAATTGAAAGTTATTTTGTGACACTATGTATATGTTTCTACTCTTGTTTAAAGGATTTTTGTATGTGATAAAAATTAAGGTTATTTTTGTTACAACATATTGTATATATGTTTCTACTCTTATTTAAGTTGTTGTACTTATGCAGCTTTTTATAAAATATGAGGTAAAATTCTAGTTTTTGAAAGCTGTTACTATATAGGATAATCAGGAAACATAGGTTAGTGGTTAGTAATATATTACAATCAAAATTGTAGATAGGTTAAGTATGCTTTCCAGATCATATAGAGATATATTTTAGATAGATAGATGGTCTTCAAACCTTTCAAAGACCTAAAGAATATGGCATTTAAAATGTTTTGTTAATTTTAAGTTTTTCATGACAATGAGACACAACATCTGCTCCTGGCACCACCATTTTACTTCGGAAAAGATGATGAGCATTGAAGAAACTCCTTATGGAGTTTGTTTTCATTGTGGCAAGGTTATCCACTGAGCAAAGAATCTGTTCTTGCCTTTCACTGCTAACAATTTTCTACGCAGACTGGACAAGAGAAAATTGACTGTTGAACTTTGCCTAAACAAAGCAGGCCAGTCTTTCAAAATTCCTGCTTCACGTAAGAGTCTGTCAGATATTCTGCAGGACTCAGAGGAAAATGACTGATGAATTTTACCAATACAAAGCAGAACAGTCCTTCAAATTTCCTGCTTCACTGAAAAGTCTGACAGACACTTTGGGCCTGCAGGCTGAAGATGGATGCTCCAACATTGCAGAGGAACTTTGGGTGACTGTCCAGGCAGCCAAATGTCTTTGTTGTTAAATAATATTACATCCTTCTGAGTCTTTGATGGAGCTGAAGACTAAACAGTTACAGCTGGGGTTTTCCTTAGTTATGATAGAAAGTAAATTAGGTTTTAAATTTTGGATTCAATAAAATTGGATAGATAATGCATTAGTTTCCCTGAACATGCTAACTAAAAATGAACAGAATATAGTGAATCTCAGCCTTACTTGATAATTGTATGTAGTCTTACTATGTTTAAGTTAAAACCCTCTCATTTTTATTTAGACAAAAATGGGGGATTTTAGAATATTATTTTAAAGTGTGCTACTTTTGTTTATGTTGCATTTGTCTAACTCTGTGAAGCTGTGTTACTGTGCCTGTAGAAAACCCCTGATGGTCTAATAAAGAACTGGCCAATAACAAGGCAGGAGAAAAGATAGGTGAAGCTGACAGGCAGACAGCAGATATAGTAGGATAAATCTGCGAAGAGGAGAGATCAAGGAGCCAGAGAAGAAGGACTCCAGGGGCCAGCCACCCAGCTACACAGTGAGCCACAGAGTAACAGTAAGATTTACAGAACTAAGAGAATGGAGAAAGCCCAGAAGCAAAAGACAGATGGGTTAAGTCAAGGAAAGCTAGCAAGGAACAAAACAAGCTAAAGCCAAGTAAGAAAAAGCCTCTGTGTATTTATTTGGTAGCTGGGTGGCAGACCCCACCCCCCAAAAAAGAGAAAAAAAAACATAGAACAACAGTATTCCAAGCAAAAGAGATTAGGAAGCACACAGGTGTTGCCATCTTAATATCTGATAAAATAGACTTCAAACTAAAACCCATCAGAAGAGACAAAGAAGGGTACTCCATAATAACCAAGGGATCAGTTGTTCAAGAAAATATCACAATACTAAACATTTATGCACCAAATTCTGGGGCACACAATTTCATCAAAGCATATTAATGGAATTAAAGGCACAATTTAACACCAACCCAATAAGTGAGATATCAATATCCCACTTTCACCAATAGATAGGCCACCTGAACAAAAAGTGAACAGAGAAACCTCAGGATTAAATAAAAACTTCTTTCAAATAGACCTAATAGACATCTACAGAATATTTCACCCAAACACCAAAATATGTATATACATACATATACATCCATTCTACACAGCAGCACATGGAAGCTTCTCTAGAGTAGACCTAATGCTGGGACACAACACAAGCCATAAGAAATATGGAAACAAATTGAAGTAATCTCATGCATCCTAGCTAACCATTATGCAATAAAACTTAAAATAAAAAACAAATTTCTATTAAGTATTTATACTTATGTATATTAAACAACTCATTACTAAATAAAAATAAATCAAAATATTCACAGAGCTAAATGAAAATGAAAACACAGTACAACCAAACCTCTAGAGCACATTAAAGGAAATTTATTTAGGGAAGATTATAGCCCTAAGTGCCAATATTAAAGTATCTTTAAGTATATTAAGTATCATTCTCAATCTCATTCTGTGAAATCAGTATGACTCTAATATCCAGGTAAACACACATACACACATACATACACACACACACACACACACACACACACACACACACACACACTCAAAAAGAAATAAAGAAAGGAGAGAAAGAAAAGGAAAAGAAACCACTTTACACACCCAAACCAAAACAAAACAACAATACTATAGGCCAACATCCCTAATAAACATAGATTCAAAATTCTTCAATAGCAAACATTATACAGGCATAAATCAAAATGATGATCCACCATTATCAAGTGAGATTTACCAGAGAAACACAGAGTTGGTTCAACATATATATGTCAATAAATATAATAAACTATATACATTGACTTAAAGACAAATTACATGGATATCTCAATAGATGCACAAAAAACAATTGACAAAATCCATCATACTTTCATGACATAGAGTCCTAGAAAGAGTAGGACGAGAACATAAATACTTCAACATAATAAGGGCCATATATGACAAAAATACAGCCAACACTAACCTAAGTGGATAAAAGCTTGAAGCAATCCCATTAAAATGAGGACTGAGAGTAGGGTGTCCACTATGCCCACCCTCAAGCAGTAGCTAGAGTAAAAAGGCAAGAGAAGGAAATTAAAACTAAGTTAATTTTAATTAAAGGGAAGAAGGGAAGTCAGATTATCCTTATTTTTGGATGTTATAATATGCCAAAGCAATCACAGAAATTTCACTAGGAAATGTCTAGAAGCAATCAACAATTTCAGTAAAGTGGCAGGGTGCAAAATAAACATACAGAAATCATTAAATATCCTTCCTATAAAACACCAACAAACACTCTGAGGAAGATATCATGTACACATTCTCATCTACAGCAGCATCAAAGACAATAACATATCTTTGAATAAATTTAACCAAGGAGGTAAAAGACCTCCACAATAAAAACTTAAAATCTCCGATGAGTAAGATTGAGAAAGGGACTTGAAAATGGAATGATACCCCATGTTTAAGCTTCAGTAGAATTAATATTGGAAAAATGACCATCCTAACAAAATAAATGTACAGATTCAATGCAACCCCAATCAAAAAACCCACAACATTCTTCACAGAAATAGAAAAGGAAGTTTCTAAAACTCATATGGAACTCCAAAAGACCACGGATAGCCAAAACAATCCTGAGTGAAAAGGAATAATATTGGAGGTAGTATTCATAACTACTGTTAACAGTTATTTGACAGGCAAAAACCTATACTGTCAAAAAGACAACATCTTCAAAAATTGCTTCTGGGAAAACTGAATGTCAACATGAGTAAGAATGAAATTTGACCCACATATATCAGTTTGCACAAAATTAGATCTACTTGGATCAAAGACCTCATTCTGAAATTCACAACAGCAAAACTACTAGAAGAAAACATAAGTAGTACCATACAAAATCCAAGGTATAGGTGTATGTAGGAAAGAACATTCTGGATGACTTAATTTGCTTAGCAATTAAAGCAAACAATTGGCCATCAGGATCTAATAAAACTTAAAAACTTCTGTGAAGCTAATGAAACAATCAATCAAGTGAATAAAAAAGAAAACTCATAGAATGGGAAAAATATTTATCATCTATACATCTGATAGGGGATTAAAATTCAGAATACCAAAGAATTCATAAAACAAAGTCAAGAAAACAAATGGCCAAAATAAAAAAAATAATGGTTAAGTATCTAAACAGACAGTTGTCAATAGAAAAAATAAAAATGGCCAAAGAATCACTTCAAAAAAAAATGTTCTTCATCCTTAGCTGTCAGGGAAATGCAAACTAAAACAACTTTGAGGTCTACTTCTTCTTACCCCAATCAGAATGGCTAAGATCAACAAAACAAATGGCAAAAAAAAAAAAAAAAAATACATGCTCAGCAATGTTCATTTTCATTATACTCACAATAGCTATGAAAAGGAAATAGCATAAATGTTCTTGAACAAATTAATGGATAACAAAAATATGGTCAATACACAATGGAATACTATTCATCTGTAAAGAGTAATTAAACACAAAATTTACAAGTAAGTAGGTTTAACTAGAAAAGGTCATACATTTATAAGACAGATATATGGAAGGTTTACCATTGTGGCTGAAAATGTTCCCCACAAGAACCATAGGAAAAAAAAAAAAAAACCCAGTTACAGGCATGCAAAAAGATATCCTTTCCAATGGTTGGACAGTAAAATCCTAGTGATGAGACAGTTGTGTAGCTTGATCTGCTTAAGGGGGGCCCTGGCAATAGGATCAGGATACATCCCTGGTACATGAGCTGGCTTTTTGGAGCCCACTATCTATGGTGAGCCACTTCACACAGCCTTGAGGCAGGGGGAGGGGTTTGACTGCCTCTACTGAATGTACCAGGCTCTGCTGACTCCCCATGGTTGGCCTTACCTTCTGGTAGGAGGGAATGGGGGTGAGTGGGTGGGGGAAAGACTGGAGGGGCAAGAGGAGGGAAGAGGAGGATCTGTGATTGGTATGTAAAATGAATTAAAAAGTTCTTACTTAAAAAAAAATAAAGTCCTAGTGACACTCAAATCAGCATAGACTATTACTGTTGCCCTTAAGGTACCTCTCCAAGATGAAAATTAAGTTTGTATTGCTGAAGATACCACACAGCTAGGATTAGGACTCAGGACTGTTGTGTGATATTTTTATCACATTCTGACAATAAAGTTTTCTTTGAATCAGAGGGCAAAGCTAGCTACTAGGTGACTGAAATTTACCTTAGAGTTTTTAGAGGATTGAGGACAGATAGAAAGACAGGAAATAGTAGGGTGGGGCTTAGAGAGGATCTTGGCCCTTTTGGATGGAGGAACGACAGAGCTTGGAGGACCCTGGTACTTCTCTGCCGCTTCTCTGATAGTTCAGGTTCTTAACCCGCTATCTGACTCCTGGTTTTTTGTTGATAAAGAATAATTATATAACTCAGATGATGAGAGCTGGATCTAACCTGAATGCCTGTTGCCTGTGGCCTAGCTTCCATGCTATCAGAAAAAATGCTATTCAAGTTGTTAAGGAAGGGAAGCAATTAATAGTCCCAAATAGCACTGACACTGTGAACTACAACAATGATCATCGTAGCAAGATATTCAATAAATGGCATTCACCTGTTGGTGGTAACCTAGAGCTGTCAGGTGGAACTGAAGGCCCACTCAACAGGAAGGATACCCTACCTGATACTGGAAACTTAGACACCTTGCTGGGACTGATGGCATCGTGGATCTTTGAAAAGAATCTACTACTACCACTTTGCTAAACCAGCATAATTCCTAAGTACAATCTAAATCTTATCGTTATACACGTAGGTAAGTGTAATTATCATCTCTTATCAAGGAAGCTGTTTTCAGAAAATGAAGACCATCACAGAAACAATGCAGACTGTGTGTCATCTACCACTAACAGATACATCTACATTAGAGCACCTGAATCTATGAGTCAAGGAACACTGAGGAACAGGGGGCAGAAATATTGCAAAAATTGGACAGAATACCATATTGTTTGCTGTGAAACAGACTCTCATAGAAATGTCTCCATAAAGAGGATCTGAGCCATGGCAATATCAATAGACATGCTAATGTGAAAGAGGCAAAAATCTCATAGGGCTCCTCTCCTAAACAAAATACTAAAAGTAACTGCAGAGAGGAAGAATTATCCTCTCCCAAGGATGAGTTCACTTATTGTTTACCCAATACAAAGTGGTTATCCCTGAAACTGTATACACACAAACAAAAGAAACAGACTTCACTGGTTGTATTTATACATTCATGCATACAGATACATACATATATATGTAACAGTAATAACCAAAGAAAAAGAGGCTATTAATGTGAGAGTGAGGGAAGAATACGGGAGGGATTAGATGGGGGTTTAATGGGGCCTAAAAGGAAAAAGAGAAAGGGGAAAATTATATAAACATACTTTAATGAAAAGTATATAAAATGCAAAGTTGAGATTTTGATATACAAAAAGTATGCAAGCTTTCACAATTGTATATGATGTTGTACCCAAGTTCTCTATAACACATGAAACAATGAATTAGCAGTCCAATGTTCTGTTAAAAGCATTTGTTTGTGTCCTACCTCTTACAACTACTGGATCATGTATTGTTTGCCCAACACCTACTCCTCAATGACACACAGTGAACAAGTTGCATGGTTTTCTAGATTTCTGATGCTTATCTAATTTGAGGTTATAACTGAAGAAGAATGAAATATAATGTAGTACTGGCATTACAATGTTGGGAAACAGCTGCCATTTTTCATGTTTTTCAAGCCATCTATCAATGAACAGATTGCCTGAAAATCTGTACACTTTGCTTTTCTAGTAACAATCAATACATTTCCTCTATTGTGCTTCAGAAAACTCTGTCCAACATAGCTGTGTTTGGAAGGGAATCCATGAATGAAAAGTCACATGAGTTTTTTTTTTTTCAGTTTTTGTTTAATGAATTTACCTTCCCAAAGTTCTACGTAATGATGATTGTTGATTATAAGTAAATCTGCTTGAAATGTCCAGTGTGCTACTGTAAGAATGTTGCTTCTACATTCTCTCACTCAAAAGATCCATTGATGAGGTCACTGAGCTCTTAACATAGGGCTTCTTCACATTCAGAATTCATATCTGACAATGAACCTTTCTATCAAGAGTGCTCAATCCTCTGAATTCATTACCACACATTTAACACATATAAGCAACCTAAATTAGTGTTTTCAGCATCTTTAAATTATTTTACAGTTAGGTGAATTGAATCTGAAATTCAACATCTCAGGATTTTTCACTCTTTAACTTGATGTTGCCTTTCTTGATGATAAATACTTTATCATGTATGAAAATACATGCACCCCAATTTTATATTTACAATCTCCCAACAAAGACTAGAGCTCTCTAAAATTAGAGACTTACTCTATTTCACTCATTTCTAAATTCCTTCTTCCCAGCGCAATAATACAAAATTATTAGACTTACGTATTAAATGCATAAATAACAAATAAATGTTTGTTATTACTTCATTAGGAAAATAGTTGAGAAGGTTGTTTTAATATCAGTAAAGTAGCAATAAACCTAGATTTAAACAAACCCAAAATAGCCATTTATACATCGGTGCCCAATAAATGAACCATAATTATTATTATGTATCCCCTGGTCTATAACAGGCATGAGAATAAAGTTGGATGGCTCTTATTTGGTCTAAACTAATAACCAAATAATTTCTTAGAAATATAACCTTAAAGGGAGATTGTCTCACGTGCACTGTCTGGCTGCATTTATTTGATTCTAAATATTGTCAAAGAGTTTGGAGTAACAATTTCAACTGCATGTATCTTCAATAACCTGGAAAATCAGTCACCAAGGAATTATCTTCTCTGTCACTGTAAATACAGCTGGTTATGCACCTGTGCAAAGGAAAAGGGTCTCACTGGACCTCTGCTGGTCATAAACAGATGACCTTCTAGAGAATCACTGATATACAAAAATTATCTTCAAATAAAAGGGGAGAAAATTTTACAGAGCAAAAGTTGTTCTCAGTGGAATAGATGAGCATTAAAAGCCTTCCAGGTGATTTTTAATGTTGCTATATTCAGTGAAGCTGGTTTTCAAATTGTCCCTAAAATTTTGTGGTTAGGTAAAGGAAGGCTATGGGGGGGGGCAAATATGGATCTCCCTGGGAAGGGGAAACAGAATAAATTCACAGGCTGAATGGTATCAGGTGGGGATGGGATCAGAAAGGATCAAGAGGATGGGAACAGCTGGAATTGGGGTAGGCACTTTGGGAGACAGTGTGGAAACCTAGTGCAGTGGATACTTTCTGCAATCTATGAGGCTAATCCTAGTTTGGACTCCTAGTAATGGAGGATATAGAGTCTGAACTGGCTATCTTCTATAGCCAAGCAAGGCTTCTACAGGTGGGACTCGGTTACATTTGGTTGAATTGTTGGCCAAAGAGGTCCTGTGGCGATCCATAAACAACCCAAGCTGTTGCTAGAACACAAGCTTACTCTCTGGAAACTGACATGGGGCCCCATTGCCCCTTTGTCAAGGACAAAAATCACACAGTTCCTTGAACTTAGGGAGGTTGAGCTAGTATCAGCTTGGAACCTTCACCCCTACCTTCTAGTTTCTTTGGCATAAGAAGGTACTCTGCAGGCTACATAAAGAGAAACCTGGACACCAACACTGCCACAAAACCCTACACCTACAATCTGTCTTGCATGCAAGATGTGATGGGGCAGTGGTAGTGCAGAACTTGGAGGAGTGGCCAACCAGTGTTGGGTTTAATCTAATAGCCACACCAGGAGAGAGAGCCCATGCCCTACTCTGCCTGGATGTCCAACAACCAGAGATTAGATAGCCCAGAGACCTAAGGTTGAACTAAACATAACTGGTGAGAGAGAGAGAGAGAGAGAGAGAGAGAGAGAGAGAGAGAGAGAGAGAGAGAGAGAGATTTCAATGAAATGGTTTCTAATGATGTTCTGCTATACTCACAAATAGGAGCTGTGTCCAGTTGTCACCAGAGAGGCTATCTCTGGCAGCAGACAAGAATGGGTGCAGAGATGCACAGCCAGACATTATGTATAAAAGTCTAAATTGGATGTCTCTGTTGGATCCCTTCAGAGAGTGGGGAACCCTACAGAAGAGGAAGAGGAAAGACTGTAGGAGACAGAGGAGGTGGAGGACCAGAAGAACACGACCCACTGAATCATCTAAGCAAGGCTCACATGGGCTCAGAGACTAAAGCAGCAAGCACAGAGCCTTCAAGGGTCTATACCAGGTCTTCTGCATGTACATCATGGTTTTTAGCTTTGTGTCTTGGGAATTCCCAACAGAGGAAGCAGGTTTGTCTCTGGCTCTTTTGCCTGCTCTTGGGAATTGTTTCCTCCTATTGGGTTGCCTTGCATGCTTTCAATTTGTCTTAATGTGTCTTGTCTTGTCCTGTTTGTCTGTCTCTTGCAGGCATGTTCTTTTCTGAAAAGGAAATAGAAGGGAAGTGGGTCTGGGGGGGGGGGTTAGAAAATATGAGGGAGGGAATTGTGGTTGTGATGGATTGCATGAAAGAAGAATCTATTTTCAATTAAAAAATAATTGTGGGTCCTAAAGTTGACAAGAGTTTCAAGGTCCCAAAAACACATTAGTTGGAGAGGTTGTGTGGAAGAAATTCTGTATTCATTAGTGGTATTGGGTTTCACAGAAATAGTTATAATATGAATAACATTAGAAAAATGGCTGAAGACTTAGAGAATCAACTTGGAGTCCCCAGCTTCCCCCAATCAGGAATCTAAACTAGCCAGTGAGCCACAGTAAACAATACATAGCCAAACATATGGGCTCACTTTCAATGGTGACATAATACAGCAGTGACAGAAGCAGTGAGCTCTATGAGGTGAAAGTACTCAGGGACTGACAAGGCTTTCCAATCTGATTTAAAAGAGGAAGCCCAACAAAGCAGAAAGAACCAGAAAAGGGTGGGATCTCATGTGGAAGCAGCAGTCGACCAGAAGTGAACTAATTTGCTTGCTCATTCAGTTAATATTTGTTTATCACATGTATGGTCTGGTCTCTAGAACTCCCTCTGCATGCTTTATTAAACACTTCCAAGTGAAAAAAAAAACAGTTTCACTTACATTTATTTGTCTCTTTTGTGCGGCATTCAGAAAACCCTGAAATGGAAAAAGCTACTATTCAAATTTTTATATAGTACCTTGCACTGCACTCATCATGGGGAGGAAGGAAAGACACTTTTATCTGTCTTAATGGATTAAAAATATGGAAAACAAGGAGGAATTGCAATGCAATATGCTGAATAACATTCACAAAGCAGTCCAGTACATAAGAGGCTCGACACAGCCACTGAGATAAACCAGGCAGCAAAATAAGAAGGACTTTGTGTACAAAGAGTTTGGGTGTTGTTATGATGCCTCTGCGTATGTTCAATAACGTTAACATGTACTTATTAGAGCTGCTCATAAGACGAGCTAAGTGGAAGAAGAAAGTATAGTATTGTGTTTTATATGAATGGTTATTGGGCATGTGTATGGGGCAGGCAGAAAGGGTAAAATAAAGATAGGAGAAAAGAGATGTCATTCCTAGTAAGTTCTCCAAAGGTTTACAAAATGTATCTTCAGTTACAGCTTTCTTGATGCATTGTTTATCACTTATTTAAATGTCCTTTCTAAAGAATTTTATGTTGATAGAGGATACATATAATGAACCTTATTTCCCAGCCTCTGTGCAGGCCACCGGCTGCTATTCTTATACTGAGTTACATGCGCTGAGTCCTCAGCTATGTGCTTTCAACACGAGTCTAACAAAAATGAGCTTTGTGTCTTGGATCCTTCTCCTCGCAATTTCAGTGTTTATGCTTATTGATTTGGCAAGGAGCCAAATAAGCAGCTCACACTGAAAACCCTGGCAAAGAAGAACACTGCTTCTATTGAGAATTCCTTCAACATTCAGTCTCATAATTATTCTGTTATTAAAATTATCTTGTTCAGCTTGAATTTGGTAGGATCTAGAACAGGGACACAGGCAAAATAGATTGGAAGGCAACATTTTGTAGAATTATTATAGTACAGGCTCTAAAATATTACATCATGAGTCACATTGCTTTGGTTTAAATCTGCTGTGACCAGGAGCTGGTTAAGTTTCTGATTTTTGCCTATTTTCCTGGAATCTGAGTTCCAAAATCTCATCTAGTATTCAAAGTGCTATTATGAGGACAAATATATGATTACCTCTAATCCTGATAGGTATGTATAATTAATAAATTATAATGCAATATTTACATAAATATAAGATAACTCCTACAAAGATTACTGTGATGGTCATTCTTGGCGTCAACTTAACTACATCCAATTAACTAATACCTAAGGAGCCGGGTACACCTGTGAGGGACATTTTTAATGAAATAATTAGAAGTGGAAAGACCCACCTCTAACCTCTAATCCAGGTCTTTTGAGGTAGATCTAGGCCATACCTTCTGGTCGCCACCTATACAAAGGACATTGAAGGAGAAAGCTTTTGCTCTTTGACTGATTGCCTTTGATCTCACTGGCAAGTCCATTCCTTCACTGGCACTAGAGCCTACTTCTTCAGGATTCTGACCTATACTGAAGACCAGCTAAAGTATCCAGCCTTGTTGACTGAATAACTACTGGATTCTTGGTAGACAGCCATTGTTGGGCTACCTGGACCATTGCCTGTCAGCCATTCCAATTAATTCCCTAGGTAGGCGATAGATAGATAGATAGATAGATAGATAGATAGATAGATAGACAGATCGATCCATTCTGGCAGCCGGGCTCCTCTAGAGAACACTGACTAATACAATTACTTTCTTCCTTTCCTGTTCTAAGATGGCTAATGATTGTTGAAGTGATCTATTATTAAAAGACAATGAGCACAATATTCTTTCATTTTCCTTATCAGGCATATCATTTTTTCTTTAATCCTTATCTAAAAAATAAATTTTGTTACAGCAGCACAGATAGAAGAGCATAATAACTAATGACCTTAATATTTGTTATATTGATAAATGTATCAAGGTAAACATTAAGATGCAAAATATGTAAATGTAATGTGCATACTTAAACTACTTTTGACACATGGTAATGACTATAGAATTATAATGGTTCACCAAAAATTATGCTGCTTCATATACCAACTGTGCCAGGTATTTCAGGGGAAGGCATAAATCTCCAGTAATGTCCCTGAGGCAATGGGAAGTAATTAGAGGACTTCACACTTAAACATTAATATTTTGGATTTATATTTTCCTTTCATCTAAAGGCACAAAAGCCTCTATAAACATTAACTCATTAGCTTCTCAATGACTTCCCTCCCATAAGGTAAGGAGGTTTCCAACATAATTTCACAAATGGAGACAATTAAACCTGGAGTAATTAAATGTTACACCTAAGATTTAGCAACAAATTTTTAAGAGTTAAAAAATGACAGGTTTTCTTCATGTTAAAATGCTTATATAACTTTCAGTATTTCAGAACTTTTTCTTGTATTTCCTTTTAAAAGCATGCTTCATTTCTACATGACAGTAAGTTTTATGATTTTTTAGATATTTGAGCTATACATTTACTGCATGTAAAGCTGAGGGAAATTCTACTTGTGTGGGAGTGTCTGTGTGTGTTTACAGCAGTGTCTCAACATCCTGAAAACCTCATGTAATTTTGTGTTACCAAAATTAACCAGGCACTCAATTAACAGTATAGAGAAAAGCAAGATGCTGCAGCATAGTAGTAAGTATATTTTTGTTTACAGATCATCTGAACTTCATAATTAACCAATGTAATATAAACACATTATAGTTCTTGAATGAACTCTTTCCATTTAATGATGTCAAGTTCAATTCACTTTATTACTTAATACCAAGTACTTAGATCTTTATTTTACTTATCATAAATCATTCATTTTTCTCAAATACACCTGCCAGAACTTTCCTCCATTCTTCTAATTATTCTCAGAATATGATGACCATATATGTGTGTGTATGTATATATATGTATGTATATGTATATATATGTATGTATGTATATATATATATATATAATTCCTCCATGTTCTAGAATTTTAACTGCAGCAAAATCTCTTCAATATAGTCTCAACAGAACTTTTCTACTCTGATGCCATGAAATTTCACAGCCAAGAACTGTGGACACACATTTATGCACACAACACATACACACATAAACACACAGACATGAACAAAGGTGTCTGTCATCAAGATCAATTATGAGACCAAGTACTTTGTTTGTACATGTAACAACTATATGGATATACTTCTACTCTGCAGATTGTGGACAGATTTCTGGAACTAACCATGTCTTAGCCTTATCACATTTCCTTGCCCTCTTCTGCTCTATATTCTTTTCTAGCTCCTTTTTGTTCTAAGGCTATAGCTCAATAGTCTAATTTCATTAAAATTCCCACCTTAGGCACATTTTCTGGAGAACTCAAAATATAGGACCATCTATTACATAAATTTCTGATTTCATTTTAATGTGCTTATCATTGCAGACAGTAAGAAAATTTAAAAGTCCATTTATGGGGTCTTGATTAAATAGATCTATAGGATATAATAACAATAGGACTTTACAAACTACTAAATAAAATCCCCAGTACCAGGAATAGGGTACTTGTTTTTGAGTTGTTGGCCAGTCAGTTCACACAGACCCCCAAGCATTATGGCCCCTTACTTATTGGCTACCCTCTGGAAGTTGACAGAAAGACCCTATTGCTTAAGACTCTACATATTTGTGTCACAGAACAAGAACATGAAGGTCAACGTGGTCCTTACCTGGAAGCTTCATTATTACTAGATAGCGTTCATGGTGCTGTAAGGAGTTATGCATACTACTGTAGGAGGAAAGTAATTATCAAAATTATTCAGCTGTGGGCACTACAAATGACAAAAATGACAAGATGTGACAACTGGTGTAATAATGGTATAAAAGTTATAGGAGTGCCGGGTGGTGGTGGCACACACCTTTAATCTCAGCACTCAGGAGGCAGAGCCAGGTGGATCTCTGTGAGTTCGAGGCCAGCCTGGTCTACAGAGCAAGATTCAGGACAGGCACCAAAAATTCACAGAGAAACCCTGTCTTGAAAAAAAGAAAAAAAAAGTTATAGGAATAATCAACTAATTTTTGACTATCTAAGGCCCAATCCGTGAAATGGGATTCTTCTGTCACTATTAAAAGGATGAAGAAAAAAAAAAAAAAAAAAAAAAAAAAACAGTGGCTACAAAAAAACAGTGGCTACATCAGCCAGGTTCTATGGGGACATGCAGCACTATTATTCTGTTAAATGGACATAGTATTTAAATGACTTAAAATGAAATTGTTGTATCTGTAGATCACAGCATCTCTCAGCCCTTATCAGAGACATATTTCTTTGCAGTAGCTGGCAATTAACACGAAGATTCTCAACTTGTCAATAAGCAAAGCATAACAGACTGTAAGTGCTCAGCCTTAAATGAAACATGCATGTCATACACCTTCCCCCAAAGGTTCAGGGAAGTTCATGGAAAAGTGGGAGAGAGATTCTAAGAGCCAGAAACAGTGGATAACATCAAAGAAACTTGTTTTCCAAATACAAAGGACAGCTGCACATAAGAATCCACAGCAATTATGACGTGTCTAAACCTGAGTACACTCAAGCCATACAAAATTCCCACCGGAGGGGGAAGAAGGTGAGTTTGAAATCCCACCACTAGCTGATGAGCTATGGACAATTGATAGCTCCTGAGAGAGGAAGAGTGACTTTTCTTTAATGATGTGACCCCCAATGGGTCAATCACATACCAGGGCTGGAGCCACTCCCAAGACTAGTTTGGCCACACAAACTGGACTTAATACAGGGAAGGTTATAGCTCACTGTTGGAAGGCTGGGAAGGACAGAGGAGTTGGGTGGTGGAGGGGATGAATGAGCTCCAGGTATATTGTATAAAATTCTCAAAGAATTAAATATATTGTTTAAAAAAGACAGAATCAGGAAAAATAATAAAATGGAACACCAGTTCAATAATACAATACTACAACATTTGTAAAATATGATTTCAAGTTAAATCAATAACATTATTCTTGAAATATTTTAACTATTAATTTTAGAAACACTAGACCAAGTTCATTATATAGTAAAATACTAAAACTTCTAAATGAAGCCCATACTACATAATAGAGATACTGATTTGATAGGATGAGACACAGTCCCTAAAGTTTAGAAGAATGCAATAATTCAAGATACATATTATTTAATGCATTTCAGAATGGCCTGTTCTTAGTTTCTACTAGATCAATTCTATGAAGGATAATAAATGTTCACAGAAAAATATGAGATGTCACTTGGTTTATAAGGCCAAAAGACTTCAGTGTGAAAAATGTGTTTGAGCAGAATAAGATGTGATGAAATGTGTATTTGTAAGGATCCTGTAGATAAAGGAAAAAGCACATTCAATATCCTTGAGGAAGTAGGACCATGTCTTTGAATTTGAAAAAACATTGATGTGATTAAAACAAGGAAGACTGAAGAAGCAAACTGAAGTCATTTAAATCATTATACCTGTTACTCAGATAGTTCTCATGATGAATCAGAGTGGGGAAAGGGGGGGGGCGCAATTTATTGAGTACAGTTGTAAAAGGATCAGTAAAATACAGGCTTTGACACAAATGTGATGTTTGTATCTGCACTTAATAAAAAGGGAGGCCATACCTTGCAATTTTAATAATCCTTGTCAGTGAAAAACTATCATAAGTAGCCTTTCTTTGTGCCTTCTCCTATTTATTTTTCAATGTGTGCACATTTTTGCCTTTATAAAAAAGGGTTAACAGTGTAATCGATCTTCAATGTAACAGCACAGACCACAGAGTACTCAATTATGGTCTGCTGCATGCAGAAAAGGAACAAATTCCTAGAATCCTTCATTCAGAATGAGTTCAACATCTCAGGGATAATTGATGCACACAAATTTGAGATTTAGTTTTTTTATAAACATCCAAGCCTAGACATTCAACCATAGATCTTTAATCTCATCCTTCCTGTTTTGTAGAAAATGTTCCCCAGAAATTATACATCTGCATCTTTTAAAATGAAAATAATTCTTCATGGTACACCTCAGACTTCTTTTAAACCCAAGAAGGAAATTCGTTTCAAATCAATTCAGAAATGTATTGCCTCACTCATAACTTGTTATTCCACTGTTTTACCCTAAAAATCACAATTGTGATTAAATTACTCCCAAATATCACCCTTTGTAAAATCAAACTGAAAGCCAAATTAATAATAATGATTCATGAGTCATGATTATACATTATGCGCTAATCAAAACTCAGAGCTTTGCAGGGATTATCTTACCAAATAAAGAAAAGAAAAATGGGAAAGTTTTCATATTATTTGGGGAAAGGAGCAAACAAACTCAGACACATTATGGAAATACCTACACCCAGTGTAGGTAGGACCTGAGCATGAGCATACTATGTCAGAAATGTAGAGGAACACAATTGTGCCTTTCCACAATGTCAGAATTTATTGAATAACCATAATATCGGCAGGTCTGAAAGTTTTGTTTGCACCAATGAAAGCAATTATTTCTGTCCCTCCACAGGGGGCCAAGGCAAATATGGGTTCTTTTATTGCAAACTTAATTGCTAATATTAACTCATTTAGCTGATGTGTGTGTGTGTGGGGGGGGGGGTGGGTAGGTTAAAGTGTCTACAAAGAATTTAAAAAGCCAAAGCAGAGTTCAAGTATTTTCAAGTCTGAGAAACAAAAGCTAAAAGCTGACGGGGTACAAAAGTGACAACAAACTAGGAATAAGACAGCAAGCCAGGCCAGAAGTCTTCTGGAGAGGGTGCTACTGCTACTGTTGCTGATTCCATAATGTGAGTCAGAGGTGAGCAGCTCATCGGCGTTGAGTTGCACTGCAGAGGCAATGGGAGCAACTCAGAGGCTGTACAGGTAAAGGCAAGCACTGGCTTCAGATGAACAATAGGGTATGTGAATGGACAGTAGGTCCAGAGGGACAACCTTGCAGATGCTGAATGGACAGCAATTTGAGCAGGGCACAGCAGGAGTGAGGACCTACCTGAGCTGAAGTTACTGGGACAGTAGAGAGCCATTGACATCTATGTTGTTTCCTCTTAATGGGGTCCAAGTGAAGGAGTTACACTCCTTCCTTAGTCTGGTATATGAAATAAGTCCTCGGACACGGGTTCCCTGTGTGATTTTTATTCACCCATGTGCTGCTACAGCACTAATTCATCTCAATGAAGTAGCATCTTTGTTTTTAGGACTATGTTACTTCTCAGTCAGTGCCTCTTGGGGGATGCCGGACACGTGGTGTTATGTATTCACCAAGATCAGAGTCATCTTCATCAGCCTCACTGCCTCACTACTCTCATTCTACAAACTAACTGAAATTTGAGGTATGAATTTTCCTAGACTACAATTTGTTCAAATAAGCTGATAAAAGTCAAACGAAGAATGTGACCCTTCCTGGCACAGTAACCAGCAACTCAAGAAGTCAGGAAACAGAGATTTATTGATTGCTTTCTGTATCAATAGAGATACTAAAAGTGGAATAAAAACTGAAAACACAAATCAACCTGAAACAGGAAATTATTGGCCCACATAATGAAAAGTCTAGAGGGAGGGCAGGCTCCAGGCACCATTTGATCCAGTGGTTCACAATACCATCAAGGCTTGGCTCTGTTTCTCTGCGATTCTTTTGGCTCAGTTTTCCTCACTCTGTATGCTGGCTTTGTATCCAGGCAGGGAGCCAAGGCAGCTACAACAAGTCTAGGTTTCTCATCCACACAAAGTCTCATTACAGTAAGTGGGGAAACCTTTGTTCACATTTTGAAGTTCCAGCATGAGTATCGAGACTCTCTAGTTAGGCCAACTTATGCCATAGGTCAACTCTTTACCAGTCATCATCTGAATTGAACGTAGCAATTGACTCAGCCTGGATTCCAAGCAGTCCTTCTTGTACACTGACACACATAGACACCCACAGACACTGCAGTGAACTTAGGAGATGTGGTGATATCTAAGGAGAAAAGGAGTTCCACATACTTTGTCTAAGACTTATACATAATACAAGAAACCACAATCAAAAAGACAACCCAGTAAAATAGAAATTAAATCTATTACAACTATTAAAATACCATTAAAATGTTACAAAATCAGGATCTTAAAACTTCATGTGGATTAATAGAAGATTATTTTCTCTCAAAGCAATAGTCAATTTTAATTATTTTTTATACAAAAATATATTAGGTTTCCTGACCTCAAATGAAATAAGAGAAATCAGAAAATATTTTTACATGTATTCTTTCTTCCTTTACTCTTTTCTGTCTTATTTTTATTTTACAAATATTCATTGGCCCTCAATAATAAAAAAGTAAATGTTAATCCTCATATGAACATCATAATACATAAGGTAAAGTTTATTTTCTCCATAACTGCACGAATGTTAAGGGAGTGAAAGAGATATTCGACTAATGATAGAGAAGACAGCTAGGCTCAGGCTGGTGAGACAGCTCAGCAGGTAAAGAACTCTGCCTCCAAGCATGGTAACCTAAATTCAATTCCTCAGAATCACATGTTGATTCTCACCTCCACTCTTGCATATGGGCTTATGTACATGTATGTTGTTTGTGTGTGTGTGTGTGTGTGTGTGTGTGTGTGCGCGCACGCACGCGCGTGCACGTGCATTAAGTAAATAAAAATAAATTAATTAGAAAAAAAGACTAGGCTACTTGCTCTGAAATGAATTCCTACTCCAAAATGAAAGTACAGAATGCTTAGTCAACTTGCACCAGGTATGGCTCATATGCTTTTCTTGTCTTCCAATTTAAGGACAAATATAGAGGGCTTACTTTAGCTCTAACAGGAAAAAAGAAATACATCTAACAATGCAAAATCCTCATTCATAAAAGGAAATTGGTTTGGCACATAGATTAGGGTTAGTAATTGTTGAAACTACTCGAACTATATCTTTCAGTGATGCTTTATACATATCTTAACTTCCTCTGTCCTGAAGCTAGTACAAACTCTAACACTTAACTCCATGTGGCACCACCTCAGTGAGCAACAGAGTCTTGAACGGAGTTAAAACTGCTCAGTGAGTGAAATGAGTCCTACACACACCATCAAGGTGTACATGCCTTCCCAGAATATGAATAAGTCATAGTAATAATTTCAATATATATTTGAGAAATAAAATATACATAATTTCTTCATGCTCTAATTTCTCTTTGGTTGATAGCTAGAAATGAATTTTAGGACTTCCACAGGCTGAGTGTAAACTTTCTGATGACTTCAGAGCAGTTGTGCCTCAGCCTATATACTTGAGCTCTCCATGAACCAATCCCACCGAACATTTGCAGCCCTGTGTTGTCCTCCATTGTCTATTCACTCCAGCAGCACCCCAGCTTCCTGCTGACTGCTTTCCATCTGGGAAGACAGACATTAGCACTCTCACTTTCTTTATTCCATGTTTCAGTTTAAACTACAGTAAGTCTTATTTTTTTCATGAGAAACCACTAAATATATAGTATGTAAGACAGTTTTTTGTTGAAAAAAAAACCAGCACCATCAGAGGAAACCTTCTTGGAATAAGCAAGAGAAGGTAATAGGCGAGACTTTTCTAAATTTTATTTCAGTGGATGAAAAGCTCTCCATTCCATGGGGAACAGGGAGAAGAGGCAATGCCTGAAACTTTATCAAATCTTCCTATGAATAATTTGGCAAGTAATATGGTGATTCCAACTAACAAAAAGAGGAATCTGTAGCCTGAACCTTGTGAACATTTCATTTAACGAAATACACTCTTCTATGGAGGTTACTAGAGAAACCACCACCCACTTTAAAGCACATCCAGTTGTCAAGAATGTCCTAGAAGTGGGGAACTACCACTGAAGAGGCTGCTGTGCCCACTTTCCACAACCTGACTCCATGTCAATCTCTAGTACCCAAAATCAATGCTGGCACACTCCAGTATTTGTGCAATATAACACAGGAATAATTTTACCTGCAAATCCAGTCTCTTTCACCAAAGAAAGCCTAAGATTTTAAGAATCATAGTATAGGATACTGTGATACATGAGATGAAGTGTGGCTTCAACCACAGGGAAAACAATGAAGGGACCCTGCCTGTCTTACTTCAACAGTCATCCAGGGGAAGGTTTCTGACTATAAAAAGGAGCTTCAAGCATATCTTGCCATTAAAATAATTCAACATTCTATAAGACAATGAAAATAAATCTGTACCATTATCATAGTGTAATGTGTCTTCCAGTGGGTAGTCATCTGTTATATCCACAGCTTGCCTGCTTAGAGTTCCACTAACCCCTTTGCTGGTGCCAAGAAAAGCCAAGCACCCGTCCATCATCCACAACTCTCTCTTTCCCTTATTTTCTCTCTTCTCTCCGTTTCTGTCTTTACTTCCTGGAAATTTTAAAGAATGATTCAATGTTAGACTCTGTTCTATGTCATTTCCAAGGAATGGATGTTACTGTCCTGCTGATTTAAATGTTCATCTTCCTTTACTCTCTATCACTTACTCTACATTTTCTTCCTAAGTGTCCAAGATCTCATCCTTTCTTTATTGTCCATCTCCAGGTTTACAGTAATGCTGCAGGAAGACACTAACGCTGAATGTTTTCACTGTGTTGTCATCACTACATGTGCCAGGAAATAGAAAGAGTACGAGATATACAGATACAACTCACAAAATATTCTTCATATTAAAAGAATTAGCACATACCCATACCATTGTACATTGCAACTCATTACTTGAGCATACCAAGATCCTTATGGAGCACATGATATAATATTTTAGAGTGAATATATGTATATATATATATATAGTATATATATATATATACTAAAATAATACATGAATTTTTTTGGTTTTTTTAATATTTTAAATGAGCAATAATACGCTGAGTCAACAAGCATACAAAATAGAGCAAGTAGGAGCGGGGAAAAATATAAATATAATCGAAACATGTTGGTGTATTTAATAATGACAATACAAAAGGTACAAATGGGGAATGACCAAGACCACATCTTTGATTTGTTGCCTTTTCCTCTCTAAAATCATAAAATCTTCATTGAAACAGTTTAGAGAAAGACCAGGAAACACTCTTCTATCAGCTTAATAGAGAATCAGATCCACAAGTTTAAGATAATATACATTATGTAAATATTTAGGATTATTATTTATGAAAGATTAACTATTTAGAGTTAGTCTTGGATAGTGAAAGCTAAATACAAAAAAAATGCCTATTGTGAGGTAGGATTAGCTCACAGACCAAACCTCTCCCCATGATTATTATTAGTTAAGGAGCAAGCTCTTTAAAATGTATGAGAAATAGTGACTTCCATTGCATATTAAACACAAATAACTACGTAAGAATTTTCAAAGACACAAAGTAGAAGCATGAAAACCACAATTAACACCTTGGCTGATACAAGTAACTTTAGTTGTGTAAACATTCACATCCCTAAGAGATCCATTGTATAGGCATCCTTTTCTTTTACAATTTATTCCGAATAAATAAAACCAATATGAAAGCATTGCGTTCAGTTCCTGACTATAATAGATTTTTTCAGTTTACATTTTACAATATTATTTGTGACCATAGTATAAAATTATGTTCTAAAACAGAAAGTTCAAGGTCAAACAAGTGGGAAAATGTCAGTTGGAAGCAATAACAATTTCACTATTCCATCTATCCTCCTAAGACACGCTGTCTTCAGCGTGATTACTCAGGAAGCCAGCAAATGGAACCAAATATACAGCCTCATAACACAGACACAAATTATCATCATTTTCCTAATGGGTAAGTGCATGATACTGTGACTTCTTCTGTGTGTGTTTATTTCAGCCATTCTGGATGACCTCGGAATGTTTGCTTCCCCAAATCTCCCCACTAAGTGACTCCACTAGAGTCGCAAGTCTGGCTGTTTCTACCTGAGCTAGCCTGTCCTCCACTGCTCCACACTATATCCTGCTCATGTTCCTGGACAGAACTTTATCATAGTAGAGGATACAGTCTAGATCTAGTAGCTAAGATCTGACCCATATACAACTGTCTGACAACTTCAAGGTTACATTCTTTCTTGAATTTGTAAATTGTTTTTGACATTATTTAACACTTGGTATTTCTCTCTGCTCCTTTCTTCATACAGCTGCTAGCCAGAGCACATATCACTCTAAACATGAAAATGCATGAGCTTGCTGAACAGACACCGGTAGAAGTATCTTTTTCTGTTTGTCTTTCCTGGTTACCTTACCTAAACACAAGACAACACATCCCATAAGAAAACAATTTCATGGTAGCAGTGCTCTGTCTTGTTTTACATGTATGCATGTTACTAACTTAGCAGGTCATTTTAGTCATGAAGATTTCTTTTAGTATTAGTTTTGATATTTCACATTGTTAAAGGAATCCCAAAAGAAATGACCCTAAAAAAAAAAAAAAACAAAAAAAAACCCAACCAACCAAACAAACAAACAAAAAACCCATGAATTTGAGTGTCTGGGAAGAAAACAATTTTGGGAAGGAAATCATTAAAGCATATAGTTACAAATGTTCAGGTATTGCTTTCATTTTGTGTGAGATAGAGTCTGACTACATGTATGTAGCCTAGGCTAGCCTGAAACTAGTTATTCCCTCCTCCTCAGCCTCCTGAGTTACTGTACAGGCCTGCTGCTGTTACACTGGGCCTTTTTTATTTATCATTTTAAATATAAAACTAAAACATTTAAGTGATTGAATTACAACATTTACACAAGAAGGAAGAATATTTACCAAATGATTGACTTAATAATAGCAAAGCCTGATGTAAAGTTCTGATAAATTCCAATAATATGAGGGAATTCCTGATCAGAGATAGAAAAGAGTTCCCATTTTCAGGGAGTAAAGAAGGAAAATCACTATCTATCTATCTATCTATCTATCTATCTATCTATCTATATGTATATATATATATATATATATATATGTACATATATCTTCTAGATAATCTCATACATTCTACAACAGAGGAGCAGAGTGAGGGATTTCAATGAGGATGGAAATTGAAGGAAATTAAAAATCTCCACAAGGAATTACAGGCTGTTAAGCACATGTATTTAGTGCCCCAGGAAAACTGTGAATCAAAGGTATAAGCTAGATTCAAAAACATTATAATTTATTCATAACCAAGAACAAATAAGTGAATAGACTGGCAGTGTATGATTCATAAGAAAATACAACAATACAAACTACTTATATAGCACCAATAAACCTAGGATTGAATTTATTCAATGACTACTCACTAGAATAATTTTACTTAACTTTCTTTAATTTCAAGGTGATAGAAAGTGAAGCACAAGCCTTCAACACTGTTACTATGGCAATGTGGTAAGAACTACAAGGTGCACCCTGGATCACAATGACCAAACCTTATAAGTGTTTTTTCTTTTTTATTAGTTCTTAATTGTTGTACAAAATAATGTTTTTTTTTTAAATGACATTTTCTTACCTGGCCCCTTCCTTTTCCCAAATACTCCTTGAGAATGCTGTGTGTGTGTGTGTATGTGTGTGTGTGTGTGTGTGTGTGTGTGTGTGTGTGTGTGTGTATGTATGTGTGTGTTACAGAAGGATAACTCTAGGATTCAAGCATGCTAGGCTGGCACTCTAATATTTAGGATCCCAGCCCTAAGACATCTGGTAATACAGAACCTGACTTCATGGTGAGAAAGGGACTCTGAGAAAAGAAAAGAACAGAGGCACAGAGAGGCCTTAAATCCTTTGGGAAGTCTTCTCTAGCAACAGTCAAAATAGACTTCAGAATCAGACTCCTCTGTGCTAAGGTGAAGAGGGCCAATTACATGTCATTGTTAAGTTTTCCTCCTCTTATCTGAAAAATGGGTGTGATTGATTATTTTGCCTACATTACTGGGGTTACTGACATCCTTTTTATGAGAGAATGTTAAAATGTGTTTGCAAAAAATGCTTACTGTGTTGTGAGGGTTTAATGATTTTACTCCAACAAATATTTGAATGGGTGGCTATGCATTCCAAGTTTTCCTTACACAGAATGACTTACTTAGTCATTTTCACTGTATCTTTCCATTGTCCTGTATAGGATCCTATTAGAACTGTTCACAGAGAGATGAAATAGAATTAAAAGGACTTTCCCTGAGCATTACCTTTTTGGTATTAGTATTTAAGGTGGGCAAACTAATTCTCTGTTCCCTTTGAACATTCTAAAGCATTTTCACTTCAATGTATGCTTAATAATAGTACTTCAAAATACACAATAAATGTCTTTTCATTAGTGTATCTTTAAATTAAAATTAAACTGTGGCATTTATATTAAGGGCCCTATACAAATTGCACTGATTTGCCTTTGAATGCTCCAACAATCTGTTGACCTTTAATCAGTTGTAAACCTGTGGAGCTGGCACTCTGATTAAAACCACAATAATTGCTTAATTCAGGAAAACAAGTCTAGCTTAAGTGAAAAAAAAATGAAGAATTTGTAAATCAGTGCCAGTATATATAAAACTGAAAGGGGAATAAAGTGCTTACAAAATTACTGTGATTGCTCTCTCCTTCTGTGTTATAGATAAAAACATACATCTTTCTTACAGAATTTCTATGTGAACATAAAAAAAGTAGAAATAAGGATTTAAGTAAGTTTATAAAATGAATTTTGAAACAAAAAGGGAGTAGTATGTAGGTAATTTTGAAATAGAAATAAAGAGAATTAAGTAATTAACTTATGTAATATGAACAGTAAAGTTAGAAAACAATGACTTGGGAAATTGTTACTATGAAGATACAAAAATATTACTCCAGATATCTTTGAAATTAGGCTTAAAATAGACATGAATTATATCTTAGAAAGAGTGCAGACTGCAGAAATATTACAAATTTATAGGTAACTACAACATTATATTTTATGACATTTAAAAAAAATGAGAATTACAAAACAAAATCCATAGAGTTGTTCCAGGTGCTTTCTGATATATTAAACAAATAGCAAATCTGTTTGAGATTAAAAATGAGTATATGAATAAACCAGATATTAATAGCTTTCCTCTTCACTTGACATAATTACAAAAATCAATTAAATCCAGCCTTAGGATACTTGGCAAATGCTCACAAAACAGTCAGAAACAAAGTGTACAATTATTTATATAAAACTAAGTGTGCTTAAGAAAGTTGGAAGAAGACTGAGGAAAAGGGAAGAAGTATTTTTTGGCTGAAGGCTCAATTAGTGCCAGGCACTCTCCATTCTCCTAAGTTTGTTTTTGTCACTTTGTGTACCTTTTTTTTTTCTTGATGATAGGTAGTTATATTTATATGCTGTATGTGAAAACAAAGGCTTAGCAGTGACCCTATAACTAGATTGACAATTAAAATCTTCAACAAATAAGCACCAGTGATAAATGGTCCACAAGGACATACAAGTTTGTATTTTAATTTTAAAAATCACAGTTACTGGTCATTATTTGCCATATACAAATCTGCTAGTTTTTTACTTTATGGTTTCCTATACTGATGCAGAAGAGTCATCACTGTGTGGAGGGATATGTCTGTAAAAAGTTCATCACAAGGGTTAAATGCAACTCCAAGCCCAAGGCTATAAAAAAATATAATTGAGAAAAGTACAGAATTCCTTCAAATAGGAGCATTACAAGACAAAACTATCTTTAAATAGTAATGTAAAATATTTTCAAGAAGTTAAAATATATCCAAAAGAACACGTTTTGATAAACATTTAGTGAATGTGCACTGATATCTGGAGTTATTGCAATCTAAGTTTGAGAACAGAGGAGGACAAGAACAGAAAGTGAATGTGGGAACAAAAGGTGAGAGTATACATAGAACAATAAGGGTTTGAATCTGTATGCAGGGGGAAAAGAATTTAGTCTGAGTAGCCTGTCCTGCATGGTCAGTTCTGAGGGAGCTTTGATGAGCAACTCATCTCCAAACATTGTAGAAACATTCCTCCAAAGGTGAGTTAGCTACCTCCAAGGTTATTTTAGTAAATGCCAAAGAAATTAATTATAGTAGTCTAAATAAATTATTTAGAACACAAGTAAAGTGGATTCTGGTTAATATAAATAAATAAATAAATAATATTTATAAATATTTATATATATATATATATACACACACACACACACACATATATATATATATATACACATTTTTACATAATTAGACTTCTTTAATCTCTTGGTTCATATCATCCATTAATACTACTTTGATGATGTGAGTATAATTATTTTTCAAAAAAAAACATGCTTATTGACTAAGTTTCCAACCATACAACACAGAAGCATTTAGTCTCCCAGTTTGCTCATAAGCCAGTTACACCATAGACCATAGTGGTCCTTAAGCCATTACCTAAGAGTTTACCATCACCAAAGGGACAGGGAAAGTAACCTGAGATGCAGTGCCTGTACAGGCCTACAAATCACAAAGAAGGGAGGGGAAGGCTGTTGTCTCTTTTGGTCACTATAGGAGAAGCATGTCTTCACATCTAGGAAAGACAGAAAGGGAAAGAGCAACAGGAAACTGGTGCTACACAGAAGGAAATAATTATGATGTATGCAAATCAGGCCATGAGTGCAGGTTGAGACAAAAACAGAAAACAACATTTGCACTTAGCTCCTATAACAAAATTTAATGTGAATTTATAAAACTTTAGTCATTAGGCCTATTCTCTAACTTTGAATCATTGGTACTATATGATAAATTTCTCTAATAATATTTTCAAATACCCAACTATTTACTTAATGCCGTATGACTTGATTTCTTCTCCCATGAGTAAAACTACATTAAGTTTAAGTCTCTGTTCTAACCTACATTTCTGTTTCTTTGAGACAGTTTACTTCCTATGCCTGTGGCTTCAGTGTATGGCATCTGAGATGGGGTGACAACTGATGTGACTGCCAGTGTTTAATCAATTTTGCTAGGAGCTGAGTTCAGTACCACACAGAGAAAATGGTTGGATCAAATGAAGGGAGTACTCCTACTAGACACTACTTTCACATACACACACCCAACACACACACACACACACACACACACACACACACACACATCCATATATATTCTCATATCATAATATATATCACATACATGATATATTGCTGTGGAATAATCCTTTTGTACACTGTGATGACGTGTTGCCCTATTGGTTTAATAAAGAGCTAACTGGCCAATAGCTAGGCAGGAAGAGGTTAGGTAGGAGAGAAAGACGGAGAGAAAATTGGGAAGAAGAAAGGTGGAGTTGCCAGCCAGACTCAGAGGGAGCAGGAAATGTGGAAAATGAGATAACAAATGATAAGCCACATGGCAGCATGTAAACTAATGGGAATTGGTTAATTTAAGTTGTAAGAGACAGTAATAAGCCTAAGCTATCAGCCAAGCAGTTGTAATTTATAATAAGTCTCTGTGTAGTAATTTGGGAGATGAGTGGAGGGACAGAAACTCCCACCAACACATGATATCCAATGTCTGGGGCCATGTACATCCACATAAAGCCTGAGAAAATTAAAAAAAAAAGGTTCAGAAGGTAGAGTCACATGCAGTTTCCTGATGACAGCCTTCTCTTGGATAGGCTGGGTGCTACTGGCAAACATGGGCATTGCTTTTTTGAGAGACCCTGCTAACAAAAACTTGTATGGGGTTTATGAACAGTAGGCATCTTGCTACTCAATGGCATGAGATTAAGTAAAAACATCTATACCAGCATGAAACCAAAAACTTCCCAGAGCATGGAGCAATAAGCGTGGCTCCTGCCAGCACCTCTGCAGTGAGGCTAGGCTATCAGGAAACCAAGTGGGGGAGGGGCACAGTCTCCAATACACCATGAGCTAAAATGGGCAGCAGTTAAAGTTTTACTCATGCAGACAGAAAATGTTACAGATACACAGTGAAGCAGATCCAGATATTTAAAAGAACTCTAAACAGGTTACAGTGTGTTTAAAAATGTACATAGGCTTAAGAACAAAAAAAGGAGAAAAGATATAGGCAGTTATGAAAAAAAAGTTTAAAAATAATAGTAAAGTCTTTAAAGAAAGAGTAAAGCAATATAAAGGAAAAAAGCCATGTAAAGATGAACATACTCAGGGAGTCTGGATCCTGTATATTATTGTGTTATCTTTAAGTTTTTTGATTGCTGATGAATGAACAAAAGATGCCAAGAGACACTGGATGATGGATACCATCCTATATATTTTAAAAATGTCTTAACTTCAAAATGGAAGTCAAAAGATGTGTTGCATTGAGGAAGAGGTTATGCTTTTGTTCCCACAGAAAATGAAAGGCTGTGGATTTGTTCCAGGTTGAAGATGATCAGTTTTAATCAAGGAAGAACCCCTGAAAATCCTGGCTACAAACATAAAGAAATAAACCTAGAAAAGTTACAAGACACATGATGTATATTTTACCTACTCAAACATAAAACAAAAAATCATCTTTGGCTGACAATACTTAAGAAACAAAATATGATCATGTATTATGAAAATTACTAACCATCACAGGTTTTGACTGACTGAATTGATTGCTTAGGTAGCCTGTACTCATTTAAATTCTAAAGTCAACTAGAGAAATGGGGACCAAGGTTGAGAACAGAAAATCACCAATACAGGCCATGCTTAAACTGCTTCACTGTATCAAGTAATGACTATACATAGTTTAAAAGAGGTTACAAAGATTAGAATCAAAGCTGACTGGCATTTCTGCACCCTACCATCAGTTCAGCCTACATCCTTCCAAAAAACAGAGAATTATCCCCTGACTGTTCTGGAATCCATTATTGACCATCCACTATGAAGGTGCAGTCTTTGGTGGAGTATAAATGAAAGCAGGCCTGATTCCCCACTAGGTCCAGCTTTATGGTTGCAAGTAGACCCTGTCACATTTCAGGTGCCTCCCCATTCTTGGGTTAAAAATTTCCTTCTGAGAACTAGTTTTGTTACAATATAGCATAGAGCTAAAATATACAAATTCTATGGAAATATTTTATGTCTTCATTTAATCTACTAACTCAAAAAATTAAATATATTTGCCATAAGAAATAATGGATACAACCACAGACAAGAAGTTTAAATGATAGTCTTTCCTATTGTGATAGGAAATAATACTGTTACAAAAATCTTAAATAAGGTAAGAAGACTAGAAAATGACTGTTTTTCAGTTAAATTAGGATGGACCACTGTGAAGAATACTCCTCTTCCTCCAGATGAAGCAGGAAAAGGAATGGCCATGATGCTGTTCCCTGGGATATGATGCTTCAAAGTTATGCTCAGTGCACGCTGAGTTCAAGAATGAATTCGATAAATGACACCAACTGCCGTGTTGATCAAGCTTGCACTTATGGTGATGTTGAACTTCTCTGCTCATTTCCTATACAAATTGTTTCCACTTATATTTGTGGTTGCCAGTGTCTTTACATTGTCCCCATGTATTTACCATTTTATCACATGACAAGACCTTGAAGATAAAGCCAAGCTTCTCTTAACTGGGTCCCTCTGGGATCTACCTAACTTCCAACTTCTCTTGTCACAGCTCTCGCTCTTACTCCATGTCTCTTTCAATTGGAATTACTTTCTGATTCTGTTTTTTTCCCTACTTCCTAAACCCATAGATTGGACCAGGGCCTCCATATCATCCCTGTTTTCCATGACAAGGAGAATCAGATTTTCATTTATCCTGAGAACTAATTTATGAAATAAATAATATGAGTACCATAGTTTTTCTTTCAGAATGCTAAAAGCTTACTTATTATTATTTGGGGGAATAGTTATAACTGAATATACTATCATGAAGAAAAGAAATTTAGGAATCTGGCATAACTGTCTAATGCATAAGGATTAACCTTGGGATATTTGAAAAAAAAATGAAACATGGGAACACTCCAATATTTCATATCAAACTTACAGCACATTTTAAAATTCAATGAGCACACTTTTTTATTAAAAAATTATTTTATTCATTTTACATACCAAAGATCCCCCTCTTCCTCCCTCCTGCCCCTCCAGCCTCCCTCTCCCAACCCACCCCTCATTCCCTCCTGCAAGAAGATAAGGCCTCCCATGGGGAGGTACATTTAGTAGAGGCAAGTCCAAGCCCCTCCCCCTACCTCAAGGCTGTATAAGGTGTCCCATCATAGAAGTGGGCTCCAAAAGGCCTGCTCATGCATGAGAGATGGATTCTGATACTACTGCCAGGGGGTCCCTTAAGCAGATCAAGCTCACTGTCTTACTATGCAGAGGGCCTAGTCCAGTCTCATGCAGGCTCCACATCTGTTGTTCTAAATTTCATTAGTTCCCACTAGTTTGGTTTGTTGTCTCTGTAGGTTTCAAATTATGATCTTGATGCCCTTTTCTCATAGAATCCCTCTTCTCTCTCTTCACTGGACTCTTGGAGCTCAGACTGGTGCTTGGCTATGGATCTCTGCATCTGCTTCCATCAGTTACTGGAGAAAGGCTCTATGATGACAGTTAGGGTATTCACCAATCTGATTACCGAAGTAGACCATTTCAGACACCCTGTCCACTATTGCTAGTAGTCTAAAATGGGGTCATCCTTGTGGATTCCTGGGAACTTCCCTAGCACCCTGTTTCTTCCTATTCCCACGATGTCTTCATTTATCATGGTATCTTTTTCCTTGCTCTCCCACTCTGTCCCTGTTCCAGCTTGAACCTCCCATTTCTTTATGAGATCTACAAGAACAAACTGGAGGTGGGTGGGGGGTAATAATGTAACATTTTAAAATTAAATATTCTCCTTACAAATACAGACTGATACGTTGTCATGTAATACAATGTTAATTAAAAAGAGTTTCATGATATTTTGAAAATTGAATTTCAAAATGGGATAGTTCATTGCAAATCATTCATAAGAAATTAAAAAAAATGGTTTGGCAAATAACTGTAGAGGCAGCCATGTTAGTCAGGCTTTGGTGTCAAGATTAGCAAGGCCTAAGTCCAGGCCAGCTACCGAGTTTGAGAGATGGATGGAGCATCCAGAAAGGAGCTCTGTGATATACTGGTAACTTCCTATTTCTTTGCTCTTTACATTCTATATCTATTGCTTTTCTGTCTGTTCTATGCATAAGAATTAATACTATCATGCAAAGACTCCCATTTTAGGGATGTCAGAAGCAATATTCATTACTCTTTCAGTTTTTAAGACTAGCAAAGTACTCAGATATCCACTGAAGTTTGTGAAGTATTAACTAATCCTTAGAAGTCTATGTTTGATTCCACAATGTTAGCATCTTAATTTTAATTGAGAGCACTAACATTGACTCCCATCTTGGCTGGTCCATTTTGAGAATGAAAACATGTCTTTAAGTGTGCTCATTGAGAAAGAGATACCATGATAGAGGGAGATATTGTGGGGATAGGGAGAAACGGGGTGCTAGGGAAGTTCCCAGGAATCCACAAGGCCAAGCTCCAGGAATCCAATCAATGAGAGAGAGAGGAGAAATTCTATGAGCAAAGGACATTGTGATCAAGATGGGAAAACATACAGAGATGTCCAGCTAAACTAGTGGAAACCCATGAAACGTGGACCAATAGCTGTGTAGACCCCATGGGACAGGACTAGGCCCTCTGGATAGGCAAGACAGTTGTTTAGCTTGAACTGTTTGGGAGGTCCTCAGGCAGGGGGATCGGGACCCATCCCTGGTGCATGAGTGGGCTTTTTGGAGCCCAGTGCCTAAGGTGTGCAGCCTTGGTGCAGAGGGGGAGGGGCTTGGACCTGCCTCAACTGAATGTACCAGGTTCTGCTGACTCCCCATGGGAGACCTTGACTTGGAGGAAGTAGGAATGGGGAGGTTGGTAGCGGGGAAGGCTGGGAGGTGGGAAGAGGGAGGAGAGGGGATCTGTGGTTAGTATGTAAAATGTATAGAAAATTTCTTAACAATAAAAAAATTTAAAAAATGTTACATTATTGATTGGGTAGATGAGTCTAATTATCAGTTTTTATAAGTTAAGAACAACATTTATTTAAAGGGGAAAAAGTCAAACTTTAAGCATGTTCATCATCAAAGATAGCAATTTATATGTAATTTTTAACAAAGGGCTAGCAAGAAAGTAATGATGTTAGTATAATATTAGTAAGATATATATTAAACCAGGTAATAATGGTATATACTCTCATTTCAGCTACTCAGGAAGCTAAAGCAGAATCAAGAGCATATTGGGCCACATAGTAAAACACCATCTCTAAAACTGTATATTGTACATTACATTTTAAAATATTCATTCTGAACTATTAAAAGCATTAAAAGGTCTAAATTATATATTTTTTATAGTTATACTGTCATTTTCTTTGTTTATGCTATTCTGTTTTCCATTTCACATGAACATCTAAGAAAACACAAATACCAAAAGTAATAAATGTACATAACAGTAGCCATTGAAGGCAGACAAAGAAATTTGATTTTGTTTGTTGAATATTCTAAAGAATATCATGTCTGAATTTGTCAACTGATGGTCTTGGCAAACTCTAAGCACTTATCCCCTAAAAGAAGCCAAAGAATGAGTTTAACAATAAAAACTGATTTCCTAACGGGGTAGAAAGATACTGATTTGGTGGTTTATCTGAAGGAAGGGACCATTAAATTATAAACCATTACTCACAATAGTTGTCTGAAAATATAAAAAATAAATCTACAACCAACTAACAATGAATAAAACTTTATCAAAGCAAGGTGTGATGCCATGTACTATGACCTTTTAAGAGAAGGCAGGAAGACAGTGTGTTCTAAGCCAGCTTGGATCATCTAATGAGACCCCATGTCTAAAAATAAACAAACACCCCTAATGAAGCCATAGACCTCTACTTGATCACAACACTTTCTCCAATCTCTTTTCTTTCTCTAGTTCTCTGGATTAGATTTTTGCTTTTATCATTTGTATGTACTTCACAGTTCTTTTTCAAGGGTCAGTACTCATTTCTTTATGGTCTTCTAGAACACAGCATCATCTGGGAGCCAAGTGGGAATACACAATGAGGGTCTCAGTGTACAATGGAGATAGACAGAAGCATCAAACCAACATAGTTCATTACCTAACCTGCTTTAAAAATATAGGTAAAGTCTATATTGTTCCTTTTTAAAAGTCACCAGAGTCATGATTTTGGGAACTGAGCTAATGCCGAGGCCCTGGCTATCAGCAGCAGTACCCCCAGGAACAAGCTTTTCCAAATAATAATACTCTTGATCTGCTTCCAATCTTTGTTGTGCAGAGACTTCCTCCTTGGTGGTCTGGAAGCTTCAGTCACAACCAACAGTCAAAAGCAAATTTTGTCTTCAGAAGCTGGGAAATATTTGGGGAAAATAAAGATGTTTCTTCTCAGCAAGCCTGTGCCTAGGAGCATTCAGGGGCTGATTTTCCGGTTTACAGACTATCTAAAATTCTTTGCTCCTTCTTCCTGGCTTTTGGCTATTTTGCTGCTCATTAGCATTGCCAGTGAAGGGTGGACAGGAAATAGAAAGAATCAAAGCAGTTTGCTATTTATTAACTGTTTATTAACAACAACAACAAAACTTTTGTGGAGAAAAATATGTATTGGACAGTTACTTTTTGATCGTTTGTTTCTATCCATTTTCAGTGTTTGCTCTGTTCTCAATTACAGCTACATGGTTGAAGGTTAGTATCCATGTTTCCTACTAAGATACCATGGCTCTTGTAAAAATAAAGTATTTTATTTTGCTGTGGGATAAACTTCCTCCTTCCTTTGCTGGAGTATAGACAAAGCAACAGATGAATTGTATGACTAATTTTTTAATTATTGTAATATGCAATATTAACTTCAAAAATCAAAGAAAATGAGTTTCAATTTTTATATATATATGAAACCCTGCACAATCTAACATATGACATTAAATTTAAACAAGATCTCAATGCTTTTCTTTATTCCAGAATCACCAGATATATGAGCCTCTTCCCCTGTTCGTGATTTAATAACACAACTGCTGACATCTGTAGTGTGAAGAAAGAAGAAGAGGCAAATAAATGGCTGACATTCCGCATTGGCTCTGGCTTTGACATGATTATATTTATTTTGCAGCCCATAGCTACACCAAGGTGAAGGATTAACCATCAGAAAGCTGAGTAAAGAGATTTCTATTATAAATGAGGACTATCTGTAAAGGATAAACTCCTCATCCTATTTATAAGCTACTTTTTTTCTGAAAAATACATTTGGCTTATGGCACTGTCAAGATTCCATCAATAGGACATTTATTGAGTTCCCACAATTCCCCATGCTGTAGTGGACTGTACTCATCCAACTGGAAGACCCAAATTGCTCTTCCTTTAGCTTCCTAATATGAAACTATGTCCCAAGGAGGCAGATATCTATCTCTAAAATCTCTTCCTTCAGGCATAAGAGGCACAGGTTACCTAGATGATGAAATTTGACATTAAAGTCTAAATATTTAGGCATCATATGTCAAAATTAACATTTGCTCTTCCTGTTTGCTAAATGTCCTACAATAAATTCATAAGCAACTCAATATATTTACTACAAATGCAGCATGAGACTATAGATCATGATTTTTCTATTTGAACAGTCAATTACATAGAATGTTTGAAACACACCAGGTACACCAGCAAATAACAGGAAAGCAATGTCAACAAATGTGGTCATGAGATACAACCAACACAAATGAGGGATACATTATTGCAAAATAATCTTGTTCAGAAAATAATCTAATGGCCTCATGTAGGCTACATGTACTTTGGTCTGTGCTAAGAGTTGTCAGTACATCTCCAAAAACAACTCACACTGCTCTTGTTGTCATTCAAGAAGGAACTGACTAGATATACAATTGTCACTGCTCCATTGACACAATTTTGTATGCTGGTAAATTGCTATAGATTTTCTGCAAATGAATCAGCTTCTGGTTTTAGTTCACCTTAAACTACATGCAACAGAACATCTGCAATAGTTCATTTGTCTCTTCAGTTTCTAAAATATTACCTGTTCCTTGGCTTTTAAGAACAATATGTCAGTCTGAAGTGTACTGCCAATGGCATATGGCATTTTAATGATGTTGATAGTAAGTAGATTAAGTACTTCATCAATTTTAGGTACCTGTTCCAACTAATGTACTGCTTCAAACTTCTGTCAAATGACTGCATGTCACCATCCCAATAGGTCACATACTACTAAGTTACAAGTATATTTTGATATTCCAATAGTATGTTCCTCGGCCATAACAAAATTGTCTTTTTTTCCAATTATTTGTGATCCCAAACTAGACTTCAGGTTTCTGACTGTTCATGGATCTCCTGTTTGCACATCAATTAATACATGTAGCCAAGCAACACTTACATCATTCCCACATGGGAAGAGGGTCTTACAGAGGAGCTAGCACCAGAGAAGAATACAGATAAAGAAGCAGAAAAATTGTGAAAGTCATATTTCAACACAGATATTAACTGAAGCACAACACTAATGTGATATACATAACTTGTTGGCGTATTAATAGACTTATGAATGCATTAAGATTCACTTTCAAATGATTTCCAAGCTTAGAAAATTTAGAACATTTCCTTTCCTCATTTTCACCTGTGACTGAAAAGCTGTCAGCTGTGGTATAGCACAAATAGAAGTGAAAGATCCATAAAAGGAAATGTTTAAATGTGTCACTGAAAATTAACATAACATGAATTTCTGTTTAGCAATGAAAACTATTGCCCTATAAAATAATTATATTCTCCTTTTTGAAGGAGATAATTCTGAGGGATTTAAAGCAAATCAGATGCATATTAGAATTTATTTAAAATAAATTTATGATCAGTTCAAATGTATCTACTATGGCAAGAATTGTATTTTATCATCATTCATTAGTTTAGGATATTATATAGTCAAAATAATTAATTGAGTGCCCCAGAGGTAAATAGTTATTTTATTTGTAACACATATCATTGTTGTTTAAGTTGTAATCCACTCATAATTCCAGGTGAGAAATTTCAAGTAAACATTAGTAGTGAGCTGAAAAACTCAATGAAATAAATAAGCAGAATAATAAATATCACATGTTTCAGAACTACATGAAAGTTTCTCACTTAGGCCAGTTACAATCAGCTTGGCCCAGTAATC